>JABSTT010002964.1:0-43471 GCA_013339685.2 Hyalomma asiaticum
GCAGTAGCTCATGAGCTCACGATCGGGCAGCTGCAGTATGATTCCGGTTCTCGGAAATGCGCTCGAAAACTGATCGTGGCCACTTTGCGTTGCGAACGCCGTAAAGAACCCGTGATAACGGTGTGTATTTCGCTTCACAAAGCCCGGATTTACATATAGTCAAACCGTATGGTGTCATTCACACAGCTGACACAGTACCATTTATACAAACTGCATTGGCATTTGAGCAATTAAGGCAGCACGCGAGATAGCTCTGACTGTCTATGATGATCGATAAGGACGCGTCTGCGCATCTCATATCCATATTCTGGCGAATGGTGATAGCATATGATCAAATATAGACAAGCTAGTTCATAATTATTTCGATGTGCATATATATAGCCACGCAAATGCTACACAGGCAGGTAAGGTGTTGTGGCGTAATGGTTAGAGTGTCTGCTTCTCACGCGGCCGACCCTGGTTCGAATCCTCGCTGTTACATGTTTGTGTGCATATGTGGTTGCTTGTGCAGTGTGTGTCGTTGATTTGGTTAAGTTCATGTGTGATGGTGGCTCAAGGTGTGAAAAAAAGTGTTTGCGTGAAAAAATCAGCCGCGTGACGAAAGATTTTTTTCTATTTTAAAATATCCAGAAGTACCGCTTATAATTGGAGCCGCATAATTTTGGGCCGCATGGTAAGCAGGACAAATTTGACTTAAAATACCGCTTAACCAAATCTACGGTATGCGTTATTTTAAGCGGTACCTTTAAGCGGCCTTCTGACAACAAGATGGCCGCGCATATAGGAAGGCCGCATAGGCATGGGCCACAAAAAATTGGGCCGCATAGAAAAGAGCCGTTTAAATGAGCCGTTTAGAGAGCCATTTATAAGCGTCGAAATTTTGACTTACTTTCCGCCTCATATGCGTTGTTTTAAGCGGGCATTTGCTAAGAGTGTACGCTATGGCCAAGCTTCACTGGGAGCATACTGGGACAGACCGATCGGGGCTCGGCGGTTTGAGAAAGCTAAAATTATTGTATATTAGGTCAAGAAGCTTTCTTATATGATTACTTTCCCGCGCATCTACAGTAATTGAAGGTACAGCAAGTGCCGGAGGTGCATTTGCAGCGTCGTGGTACCGATCGGTGTTTTTGTTTTCGGCATGAGTTAATTGGGATCGACGCTTTGAGAGCGTCGATCATTAAATTGCGCGGCGATGTGAAATATTAATGTTATTTGCACAGACTCCTCCACACAAGTGAGCACTACAGCAGAACTATTAGCAGAGTGGTTCATAGACGTGACATTGCGTGTCTAAGCTAAGTGGGCGGAAAATGCACAAATGTAAACATTCACAGCTGATAGCGCTTAGTGCGCGCGGACGCCGTACGCGGCAAATTGCTGCACACTAGCTGGCAGCGATGAAGGACGGCCAAGCCATAAATGTTCCCAGAGTCTTCAAACCTAGTGAAATCAACTAATACAGGCCCCAGTGCAGAGTGTGTGCCTGTGAAACCAGCGCCAGCGTCTCTTGGGCTGCTTCCAGTGTGTTCCGCACTCGTGCCAGCGTGCAGCTTCCCAGTGTGCAGTGCTTTCTAGCAAGCCTCTCACTGGTACCAGTGACATTCCAGCTATGCCAGCTTGTCCCTGTACAACGCTAGCGCGCACCAGTGCAAGCCAGCGCTGCCAGCGTCCCAGTGCGTACCGCCCAGTGAAATGTCATCGTTCCCAGCGCGTTTCCAGTGCTCCCAGTACGGAAAAAGCACTGGAAATGCACTAGTTGCGCTGGTTTTTGCAATAGGGTATTTATTCCAACAAGCATCCAACAACAGAAAGAGAAGTTGCACCATTATGATTTCCTTTTTTTCATTTATCATTCTTTTGCACACTTTCAGTATCATAATGCCACATACCCATGGTGTAGTTTGTGGCTGCATCCTATGGCGGCAACAGCAAGTGCACAGTATAAAAGCCAGTGCTAGTGTACCGAAGTCTGCACAAAAACACCAGCTCCCAAGGTGTAAGGACACTCATGGCATTCAAAGCTAATATAGACGAATGAGGCACAAGGACCTCAATGCTAAAAGAACAGCACAGCCATACAGTTTCACTCGAATATACATGCGTGGTCATGCAGAGTTCTGTTCTCATGAGATTGTGTCATTTATATCAAAACTTGAAATGTTGCTTACCTTAGCCAGTATATTTACACACAACTACAATTCACAGTACCAATACAAAGCACAGTTGGTCCAGATCCTGCTCTTGATTTATACCAGCTGTCAGCTAATAGCAGCAATCTGCTCCATGACAAAATAGAGCAGATTTAAAGAGAATAAGGGCTAGAATCTGTTCAAAGAGAGGGCTCACAAGAAAGCGGTGACTGTGGTCACTTGTGAACTCTGCACGCAATGCACGAATAGAAACTTTTTCAGAGCTGTTTGTCGCATTATCTGCTATCTGTAGAAAGTGTTTATTCACCTAGCACGAGGGGTCGCTCAGGACCCCTTAAAATGTACTTTCCTCACATGACCTGCACACATAACTGGTACAAAGAATAGTAGTGCATTTGAAAAAAAGGAAAGCTCCTTTACCATCTGTGTTGTCCTTAGTTGCATCCTCGTACCATTCTTCTATATTCGCAAGGGAAACCCTGGATGGCATTTCTTTTCGGTAATGATCACTTTCTTTGCAACGGCACTCAGGAGTGGTTTTGGGCATCATGCAAGTCGATTCCCATCTACTGCTTAAGCCTGCGAAGCTTAATGGAGAAAAAATATGAAAAAACAATGCATGAAGCTTGTCAGTAATTAAAGCACTTTGCTCTAAAACACAAGAAACTGCAAGGATGCACTGATTGTGAAATTTGCAGCAAACACAATGGAGTAAGCTAGACAAGTGCTTGCTTACTCTTAGAGATGGACAACCAATTTTTAAGGTACCTGTTCACTCCATTTCAATGGAAAGCTTACCACTCAGTGTCTTCTCATGCACTGACAATGAGGAAAATATCGTGAGACATTTCTTATCAAAATTTTTGCCTATGGGGTCTGATACGCAACACATGTTGCAAACAATGGCAGACAGCCGTCAAGTGTGTTTGTACCGTGTTCACCATGGCTGAGCGCATGTGCACAACACCTGGGCGACGCCATGTGCATGCTCCACGGTTTTTTAAAAGCAGGTTTTCGGATGCTGCGAAGGCAGCACCGCTTCCAGTGCAGACTACTTTTACTGCATTGTAAGCAAACGATATGGCATGCATGCGTTTTTATGCACCCACTTCAATTTTAAGCCCGAGTTATGGTCATATGAACTGCAGCAGTTGACGTACAATTTCAAATGGCGAAAGGGTGCTCGATCCATCACCATAATTCACAGTCTTTGCAAATGCACATAGGTTTGTTCATATGCTTCGGCCTGTTGTTGATCCCTTTCAATGATTTCTGGGGTTAGTGGCGGCCATAGTGGAGGGCTCGGCAAAAATTGACCACCTGGCGTTCTTTAACATGCACCAATATCACACAGTACACGGGCCTCAACATTTAGCCTCCATTGCGTGATTTCCTTTAAATGTTTGTTTTTTGGAAAAAGATACAAACATAAAGCACCACATATCTGCACTAAGCATGTGCAAAAAAATCTAATCAGTTTTTACATAAACAGACTCTAAAAATTTAAGCAATATTCATAAATGGAAATTCTCAGGGATCGAAACCTATTGTTAGGCACGCACTCCATCTGCATTTACTATGTCACTGTCTATTTTGTTTTCACCATAAACAACTATCAACTCGGCCAACTATCAGTTCTGCTGCAAGTTTACGCTTTTACACACTGGACACTTAGATTCTCTTGGTGTATTAGCGGTGGCTACTGACTCCAAGCATCTAATTCAGTTAATATTGTATTTTTATCTACAACTCAAATGACCAAAACCAGCAAAGTGTTTACCTGCTAGCCCTGTCAGCTGTCAAACTTAAGTGAATAGACTACACAAACTGGCTTCCTGGGTAGCTGCTTATATTTACACCTTAAGTGAGAGATTTGAACATAAAGACAGCACACAGAGAGCAATGAAAATGAGGGGAAAGGAGACTTTCAGCTGTCTCATATAATGAGAACGATCTCACATTCATGTAAATTTTGTCAGTCTATCACTAAAGAAATATATAGACGGAATCACAAAATGACACACATACATCACGACAAACGCTCAAGAATTCATACCCCGATGCGTGCAGTAAAACTAATGACTCACTGACACAAATGTTTCTTCGTTTTTAAATAAAATAAGCATGCAGACCAGTGCAGGAACCTTACCACTGTTGCCCAAAGTGCTAGTTCCTATTAAATCAACTTTGAAAGCACAAGCAGCATTGTGTGCCACCGAATGCATGCAGCTGTCTTTTTGATCACTGCTTTTGTATGTTCCTGGAAGAAGTGACTTCTGCACTACTTGAGTTAGTGTCACCACCACCTGTCAATAGGGTGATGGCACGAGGCATGACAAGCCTTTGATGACATGATCGAGAGTAGTGGCTTGCTTAAAATCAAGGGCCGCAACCCCTTGAAATACAGTAGCTAGGTTGTAGATATGCACGCCGAATGATGCAAAAGTCAGTGCTTCCAGGAATGCGTGAGAGCACATGGGCACACTTTGAACGGAATAAGCTAATGCTTGTGCAGACGTGAAAGTCAATATAAGAACTACCATTTCGGAAAATCACGGTAGACACTCCCGCACACCTTTCACGCCTATTGAATTAAAAATACATTTTGCTTGGTAATAACGAAAGGGAAGGGGTCAAGGGCTCGTTTTTTATTTGTTAGAAACAACTTAATGAGCAAACAGACAATGAAGCCAAGGAAAGCATAGGGGAAGTTACTTGTGGTATTGTAATTGTGGAGAAAGTAGAAAGGAATTAAAGTGGACGAAAAGACAAGCCTGCCTTCGGTGGGACCCGAACCCACGACCTTCGGATGTCGCGTCCGATGCTCTACCAACTGAGCTACGAAGGCGCTCGTCCCCCCGTCCACTTTATTGTGTATTTATGTACGTATTATCCTGGGAGTGTTAGGCAGCGCCACTCATGGCCAAGGCGGCGTGTGTGGAACACACTTTTCTTGCCAGGAGGCGTCACGTAGAACGTGTACTTAGATGAGATGGCTGCTGCCCGATAAGCCCTCGCATGCTACCTAAGGCACCAAGTCTGCCGCAACGAGGCCCACGCTATGAAATAACGAAAGGGAAGGGGTCAAGGGCTCGTTCTTTATTTGTTAGAAACAACTTAATGAGCAAACAGACAATGAAGCCAAGGAAAGCATAGGGGAAGTTACTTGTGGTATTGTAATTGTGGAGAAAGTAGAAAGGAATTAAAGTGGACGAAAAGACAAGCCTGCCTTCGGTGGGACCCGAACCCACGACCTTCGGATGTCGCGTCCGATGCTCTACCAACTGAGCTACGAAGGCGCTCGTCCCCCCGTCCACTTTATTGTGTATTTATGTACGTATTATCCTGGGAGTGTTAGGCAGCGCCACTCATGGCCAAGGCGGCGTGTGTGGAACACACTTTTCTTGCCAGGAGGCGTCACGTAGAACGTGAACTCAGATGAGATGGCTGCTGCCCAATAAGCCCTCGCATGCTACCTAAGGCACCAAGTCTGCCGCAACGAGGCCCACGCTATGAAATAACGAAAGGGAAGGGGTCAAGGGCTCGTTCTTTATTTGTTAGAAACAACTTAATGAGCAAACAGACAATGAAGCCAAGGAAATCATAGGGGAAGTTACTTGTGGTATTGTAATTGTGGAGAAAGTAGAAAGGAATTAAAGTGGACGAAAAGACAAGCCTGCCTTCGGTGGGACCCGAACCCACGACCTTCGGATGTCGCGTCCGATGCTCTAATTTTGCTTTGTAAGTGAGCCATGAACTGCACTACACACTACCGGATATGGATTATTCAGCTCTAGTTCTCAATGCATGAGCATCCTCTTTGTTTCCAAAGACTGTCCATGATTACCAAATGTGTGTGTGTGCACGCATATGTGTTGCGGTGTATGTATGTATACATATTGCCACCTTCCCACTATGTCATACGCTAGCGACGAGGAAGACAATCACGGACTGGCTGACCCGCTCGTGAATGCAAGCCCGCTGTAGAGAAGAAGACGAGGATCTTATCATCTCATCTCCTGTCTCTGCTGCTGGTTCTCCCGAGTCCGACGCAGTACTGCTCGTTCTTCGAGCAATAAAACTCCTGCTCTCAGTGAACCGCGACACTGGTGGAGGTGCTGGGTACTCTGCCATCAGCCCATGACTACGACCCCTCCTTCAAGCCCGACAGGACTCCCACGTGTTGAAACGCCGGTACACCGGACAAGCCGCCAGCTGCAAGGCTTGAGCCCAGAGTTCGCTTCCTTGGAATTGCTACGAGAAACGACCCGACCAGCTCCAGAGATGACATCTGCAAGCAGGCCAAACCAGGTAACCATTCAAAATTTTCGGATTCCCGATATTTTCCGCGGGGAGGCTCATGAGGATGCCGAGGACTGGCTCGAGCAGTATGAGCGAGTGGCTAAATCAAACCGCTGGGGCCCTGACGACAAGCTTGGCAACGTGTATTTCGCCCTTGACGGCGCGGCAAAGATATGGTACGAAAACCGCGAAGGAAATTTGACAAGGTGGGATGAGTTTTCGCGTCGACTGCTCGACACGTTCGGAAAGGCGGATCGGCGTGAAAACGCACAGCATCTGCTCGAGTGGCGGATACAGAAGCTGAACGAGAGTGTAGCCATGTTTGCTGAGGATATGACCCGGTTGTTTCGCCGCGCCGATCCTGGCATGACCGAAGCGAAGAAGCTGAGCCACCTAATGCGGGGTGTCAAGGAACAGTTGTTCGCGGGCCTAGTGCGTAACCCTCCAACGACGGTGGAGGAATTCATCAGGGAGGCCACAGCTATCGAGCGAGCGCTCCATCAGCGCTACCAGCAATACGACCGCTTGGCTACTCCTACGGGAGCCGCCGTCCTCGCCACTAGCGATAACAACAATCTAAGGCAAATTATACGCGAGATAGTGCGTGAGGAGCTCGCCAAAGAAACGGCAAGGAAAGCGGCGCCGCAGCAGGAATACCCTGTTGCTTCTGTGGCGGAAGTCGTACGTCAGGAACTTCGACAAGCGTTTGCTCCCTGCAGCCCGTGTCCCGAGCTGAGCCCCGAGCTGAGCCCCCCCGAGCCGAGCACATGCAACGCAGACGCTGTCCGCCACTCGCTGTCTACTGTGCCGGCGCCGCAGTACCGCCAAAGACCACCTGTTGCAGCCTGGGCCCAACGGGAACCCGTGAGGAGGCCCCAGCTTCGCAGGACGGATATGTGGCGCACATATGACCAACGACCAGTGTGTTACAGTTGCGGAGAGCCTGGGCACATTTGCCGCTTTTGCCCTTATCGTCCTGTTGGCTACCAGGGTATCTACTCTGGTATTCGACGTCGCCAGTTTGACGACAGCCGTGCGCCCGCTGATGACAGGTTTGCTGCGCGACGAGTTCGCCTCTCCGGTCACGGTCGCCCTCTCCTGCACGATTTTCCTCTCCTAACCGCCCAAGTTGTGCTGAGGCCCGAGGTCGGTCTCCCAGCCCACGGCGGGGAAACTAAAAGAAGCGACCTCTGGGGGGGGGGGGCGAGGTTGCAAGTTCTCGAAGTGTCGAAAAGCCCCCATTGCCGAGAGAGAACGAGGTTGCCCCGACAAATAACGCCGAAGACACTGTGACTGCTGACCTCACTGTACGAATTGATGGGCGCGAAATGACTGCATTAGTAGATACTGGTTCCGATTTCACTATAATGAGTGAGACGTTTGCCGACGCCCTTAAGAAAGTTCGAACGCAATGGACGGGCCCGTGTCTTCGGAATGTTGGAGGACAGTTAATGATGCCTACTGGAAAGTGTACGGCGAGACTCGCGATCGGCGATGCAACCTTTGTCGCCAGTTTTGTGATTCTGCGGGAGTGCTGCAAATCGGTCATATTAGGCATGGACTTCCTGCGCGCGCACGGCGCTGTAGTGAACATACGAGACGGAGTGGTAACGTTCTGCACGGTTAATGACGCGGCCTGGGGCACCACGCAAGTCATGGCTTTACGCGTTGTCGAGGAAGACGTTTTTATACTACCTCTACCGTGCAGCCTAGTTTCTGTCAGCTGCGATGCACTGCTAAACGGAGACGGTGTAGCGGAAGGTATCACTGCCCTTCTTCTCCGACGCGACATCGCCATCGCTCGTGGAATCGTGAGCTTGACTGATGGACGTGCGAAAGTGCTCCTGACAAATTTCTCCAGCGAACGCAGGTACATCAGTAAAGGCACCGCTGTAGCGTACCTGGATGACATTAACCACGCACGCGACTGCTTCGCTTTGCAAGAAGACCCCACAGACGCAACACCGTGTGCTCCTGTCGTCGATCTTGGACCTAGTTTAACGCAGGCAGAGAAACTTCATCTTCTAGAGCTGCTCCACCAATTCAGGGGCTGCTTCTCCTCAACATCGCGAGTGGGCCAAACGCCGCTGACGAAACACGCAATGTGACAGAGGAGACAGCAAGACCACTTAAACGGAACCCGTACCGCGTTGCACCGAGAGAACGCGAAGCAATTCAACAGCAAGCACAGAAGATGCTCGAGGATGATGTAATACAGCCGTCGAACAGCCCCTGGGCATCACCTGTGGTGTTGGTCAAGAAAAATGATGGTAGCCTCCGGTTCTGTATCGATTACCGCAAGCTCAACTGCGTCACGAAGGAGGACGTTTACCCATTACTACGTATCGGCGATTCCTTGGACAGATTACGGCACGCGCAGTACTTCTCGTCAATGGACCTAAAGAGCGGTTACTGGCAAACTGAGGTCGACGAACGTGATCGCAAGAAGACTGCCTTCGTGACGCCTGATGGGCTTTATGAATTCAAAGTTCTCCCCTTCGGACTGTGCTCAGCCCCAGCCACGTTTCAAAGGCTAATGGACACTGTTCTCACCGGCCTCAAATGGAAAACATGCCTGGTATACCTGCATGATGTAATTGTCTTTTCGGCCACATTTGACGAACATCTAAAGAGGCTACATTCGGTTCTTCAGGCGATAAAATCCGCAGGACTCACACTGAAGGCCGAGAAATGCCACTTCGGCTTTAAAGAGCTTCAGTTCTTGGGTCATGTAGTCAGCCACGAAGGTGTTAAGCCTGACCCTGCTAAAATTGAAGCCGTCGAGAAATTTCCGAGGCCCACAGATAAAAAGGCAGCCAGACGCTTCCTCGGTCTTTGCGCCTACTAACGTCGATTCATCGCAGATTTCTCGCGCACCGCTTTTCCACTCACTCGTCTAACAAGAGACGACGTCGCGTTCGTGTGGACGGAGGAGCAAGAAACGGCATTTAGTGAATTGCGGCAACGCCTACAAACTCCGCCGGTGCTCGCTCATTTCGATGAGGATGCCCCAACAGCCATTCACACGGATGCCAGCAATGTGGGACTCGGCGCCGTTCTCGTTCAGTGGCAAGATGGTTGCGAGCGAGTCATTGCCTATGCAAGCCGGACACTGTCGCGTGCCGAGGGTAATTACTCAGCTACGGAAAAAGAATGCCTCGCTGTAGTATGGGCCGTCAACAAGTTTCACCCGTACTTGTACGGTCGTGCTTTTCAGGTATTCAGCGACCACCACTCCCTTTGTTGGCTGACGAACATCAAAGACCCGTCCGGATGTTTGGCCCGTTGGAGTCTCAGATTGCAAGAATATGACATGACTATTGTGTATAAATCCGGACGGCAACATTTAGATGCCGACTACCTCTCACAATCCCCTATCGAATCCTCTGGTACCGATGATGATGAATTTGCAGTTTTTTGGGGGTCGTTAACGCGGCAGACATCTCCACGCAACAACAAGCTGACGAGGAGCTCAGCTCTTTGATTCAGTTTCTGGATGGGAAATGTACAAGTGCGCCGAAAATGTTTTCAAAAACGTTGCCATCGTTCTGTCAGCGTGACGGTATTCTCTACAGAAAGAACTTCGTTTCGACTGGTAATCGTCATCTCCTTGTCGTGCCCACGAGTCTCCGTACCGAAATCTTGCGGGCCTGCCACGATGAGGCATCCTCGGGGCACCTTGGCTATACACGAACCTTGGCAAGAATCAGAGAAAAATACTACTGGCCAAGGCTCGCTGGGGACGTAAAGCGTTACGTCAGAACTTGCCTTGACTGTCAGAGACGCAAAGCGCCACCAGCTAAACCCGCCGGACTTTTGCATCCAATCGCAGTTCCAGAAAGGCCTTTTGCCCAAATTGGAATGAACCTCCTGGGCCCATTTCCTATTTCCGACAGCGGCAATAAATGGGCAGTAGTTGCGACAGACTACCTCACCCGCTACGCGGAAACCAAGGCAATTCCTTCCAGCACTGCAGCCGAGGCGGCCCAATTCTTTATTGAAAACATCGTACTGCGGCACGGCGCTCCACATACGGTCATCACCGACAGAGGAACCACTTTCACAGCTGAGCTGCTACGCACTATACTCATGCTCAGTCGTACGTCGCATAGGCAGACAACCGCCTACCACCCACAAACCAATGGGCTTACGGAACGCCTCAACAAAACTATTGCCGACATGCTCAGCATGTACGTCGATGTCGAGCATAAGAACTGGGATAAAATACTGCCGTATGTTACCTTTGCATACAATACCGCAAGGCAAGAAACAACGAGAATGACGCCGTTCCGTCTCCTTCATGGGCGAGGTGTCACGAGCATGCTTGACGCCATGCTGCCTCACGATTTCAGTGAGACAGACGCTGATGCCGCAGCATTCACCCAGCGTTCCGAAGAAGCCCGGCAGCTAGCGCGCGTCAGAATAACTAACCAGCAGGAACGTGACACACGACGATACAACCTTCGGCATCGATTCGTCGTTTATCAACCGGGCGAAAGAGTCTGGGTTTGGTCTCCCGTAAGACGCCGGGGGCTCGCGGAGAAGCTCCTACGCCGTTACTTCGGCCCGTACAAGGTGCTTCGCCGTCTTAGCGATGTCACCTACGAGGTCGTTCCTGACAGCCCGTCTTGTTCCAAACGCCGTCAACATCTGCCTGAGACAGTACATGTGGTGCGTATGAAGCCGTACGTTTCCGAATGAACTGCGAACTGTCTCGGCAAAATAAAATTGACTGTTCTTTGTTCAGTGAGCATCGGGACGATGCTTCTTCTGGCGGGGGATAATGCCACCTTCCCACTATGTCATACACTAGCGACGAGGAAGACAATCACGGACTGGCTGACCCGCTCGTGAATGCAAGCCCGCTGTAGAGAAGAAGACGAGGATCTTATCATCACTGCTCCTGTCTCTGCTGCTGGTTCTCCCGAGTCCGACGCAGTACTGCTTGTTCTTCGAACAATAAAACTCCTGCTCTCAGTGAACCGCGACAATATGCACACACATGCTAGATTGTGTGTACACACACACGCACACAACCTAGTGAAGCCAACAGGCAATGAAACCATGGAAGGTGTAAGAAGAATTAGTTCGAACTGTGGTGTAATAATTATGACAAAAGGAAAGGTCTTAAAGGAGGACAGAAAAATGCCTTCCATCAGTAGAGATTGAGCTTGCGACCTTTAAATAACATGTCCAATGCTCTACCAAGTGAGCCATTGCGGCAGGCATTCCCCCGTCCACTTTACTGGGTATTCCGGTTTGAATAATCCTGGTTAGCCTGCGCCACTCAGACATGAAACACTTTTTGTAAGCGTATTCCACACTTGCTGCCATGGCTGCTCACCAATAAACCTGTGCATGTTGCCTAAACGCAGTCTGCTACAGCGGGAGCATTGCTATGGTATAATGAAACCAAATAAATGTATGAAGGGCTTGTTACTTTTTAGACACAACCTAATGAAAGCCTATGACATCAAATGGCAAGAAACTAAAGAGGACAAAGAAACACCTGTTGCTGGTTGAGGTCCACCTTACGACATTTGGATAACACGTACATTGGCAGCGTGTCAGCTACTACTACAATGGCAGCGTGTCAGCTGAAAGTGCCCCTTGTCTTCATATTTTTATGTATTTGATATGTGCACACGTTTCGCAGATAATATAGGCTATGCAAAGCTTACAGAAACATGGGAAAGTACATTCTTATCTTTAGTTTCCATTTAAGAAGTCTAGCTAAATGTTGCAGAAACTGCGAGTTTGCTCCTTCATTTATATATGAAGGCTCGACATGACATCAGCTGGCATTACGCAGAGCTATTGCATTTCACAGCAATGCGTTATGCACAAGAAAAAAAATTTCCTTGTAAACTGGTCATATCTGCTATCACAATGAAAGGCAAATAAAAATGGGAAAATACTCCTCGACAGCCCCTGGTCCAAAAGCAACTGGCTCTTCCCTTTTGCCAATTTGTCCTTTTGTAGTGGGGAAGCACGAACCCGCAGTGGGACACGGCCTGAGGTAGAGGCACGAGCGCTGATCTCGAGCTGACGACGCTGTCAAGAACCACGGCTGCTGCCATCGTCGTACCGCCTGTCCACACGCTATCTGAAACCAATAAACCCCCTTCCAAAGGGTAACTGAAAGGAAGGGTAACCGGAGCCAGACGTGGGAGCCAACGGCGAAAGTCTCGACAGAGATATCGCGGTCATGGCGAGCTTTTGATGGGCTTGGTTGTCCGCAGTGAACGAGCGGGCCAGCTGACGACACTCTTCGGCGTAGTTGGCAATTTCAGAAACATGGCTGAATTCAGAGGAGTCCGGGCGATACGGCAAAATAGTGTCGAGTGTAGTGCACGGTTCTCGGCCATATAGGAGGAAGAATGGCGAGAAACCTGTGGTAGACTGTGTCGCGATATTGTAGGCGTACGTCACGAAGGGAAGGATCACGTGCCAATTGGAGTGGTCATCGTTTATGTACATGGCGAGCATGTCCCCCAGGGTTCGATTAAAGCGCTCCGTGAGGCCGTTTGTCTGAGGATGGTAGGCCGTAGACGTGCGGTGAACTGTCCGGCATGCACGAAGGAGGTCCTGAAGGACTTCGGACAAAATACACGCCCTCTGTCACTCAGAAGTTCGCGTGGCGCGCCGTGGCGGAGGACGAAATGGTGTAAGATGAAGTTAGCTACGTCACGAGCACCAGCGGAAGGGAGGGCAGCTGTTTCCGCATACCTTGTGAGATGGTCCGCAGCGACAATCACCCATCTGTTGCCGGAGACCGAGCTTGGAAGTGGGCCGTACAGATCTATGCCAATACGGTCGAAAGGGCGCGCGGGACAAGGTAAGGGCTGTAGAAGTCCGGGCGAATGAGGAAATGTCTTCCGTCATTGACACGACGTGCAGGAACGAATGTATTTACGAATAAACGTGTACATGCCACGCCAGTAGTACCGTAGGCGGAGCCGTTGATACGTTTTTAGGGCGCCAGCATGAGCGTGTTGAGGATCAGCGTGGAAGTATGCGCAAATGTCGGACCTCAGGTGGCTAGGGATGACGAGCAGCCACTTGCGGCCATCTGTGTGATAATTGCGGCGATACAATAGCTCGTCCCGTATTGTAAAATGCTTGGCTTGGCGGCGGAGGGCACGTGGGTATGCAGAAGGGGACGGAGACGAAAGAATATTCAGTAGAGAGGCTATCCAAGGGTCTTTCCGCTGCTCAGATGGCATGTCGGTGGCGGAAAGAGCAGCCAACAGAAAGGCATCATTGGTGTGCGGGTCTTCAGGCGATTGCAGGGAAGACCGAGAGAGTGCGTCCACATCAGAGTGCTTTCGGCCCGATCGGTACACCACGCGAATGTCAAATTCTTGGAGTCGAAGAGCCCAACGTCCACGACGACCGGAAGGGTCCTTCAGTGAAGCCAACCAACAGAGTGCGTGATGATCAGTCACCACGTCAAAAGTCTGGCCATATAAGTATAGACGGAACTTGCTTATTGCCCACACAATAGCGAGACACTCCTTCTCCGTTACAGAGTAGTTGGCTTCCGCCTTGGTGAGAGCACGGCTAGCAGAAGCGACGACATACTCTGAGAAGCCGGGTTTGCGTTGCGCGAGTACTGCACCAAGGCCGACACCACTCGCGTCCGTGTGTATTTCGGTTGGCGCATTGGGGTCGTAATGGCGCAGAATGGGTGGCGAGGTGAGGAGTTGCCGTAATGTAGTAAAGGCGTCGTCGCAAGCCTGCGTCCAATTCGAAAGGTCAGCAGGGCCAGCGAGCAGCTTTGTAAGGGGTGCAATGATGGAGGCGAAGATCAGGACAAAGCGACGAAAATACGAGCATAGTCCGACAAAGCTCCGGAGTTCTCTTACTGTAGTTGGTTTAGGAAACTCGGCAACGGCCCTAAGTTTGTCAGGATCAGGAAGAATTCCGGCTTTTGAAACGACATGGCCGAGTATAGTGAGCTGGCGGGCCCCGAAGTGGCACTTCTTAAAGGCCAACTCCGGCGATTTTTTCATGTCAACGGGTGCTGATAAAATTCACTGGGTACGTTACTCTGCGTACTTACATCATGCCCTGAGAAAATGAGGCTCGAGAGTTGCACATATTCCTTACAAATGAATTTAATTAATTGACTCGAACGCCCTACCTTACCACCCCTTCAGTTACAGGCCACATTGGGTATGACGCTACAAGTGTCCAACGCGGAGAATGCCGGGATAGTGCAGACGACGCCAGCCCGGCAGCGACGAGAACGCGGACAAGAGCACGATTGTGCGCTAGAGCCAGGCGTTATGGCCGGTTCCCACTAGTGGCAAAAACGCGCGCGGCGAGCGCTTCCGCGGCACACACGCGTCAAGTCCCCACTCGCGTTTTGCGGCAAGCGGCGACGAGGCAGCCAAGAACGACCTTGTGTTGTTCCATTCGAAAGGTCTCGCGAAACGCGAGCTCTAATCAGACGATTTCGTCTTTCGTCGACCATGCATGTCTTTCTAGCGCTACTGCTGGTCACGCTATCAAAAAACTGCTCCTGCGAGGATACTTCTTGCCCGGCGTCTCGGTACGGGTAGGCTTAAAGAAAACTGTATATAGGTCTGGGCATGGCCTCTGAGATTTTACGACGGCCATGTAACTTTCAAATCTCAGAGGCTGTGTGTTATGGTTCGACGCTTGACGGATAGATGGCGCCACGCGTCCGCACCACCGTGTAAAAAAAAAGGAGCGGCGGAGAAGTCGGATTGGATAGCAGGAATGGATAAGAAGCCGGCATTGAACAACTACAGAAAAGAGAAAGACGAAATCAAGAGAGAAAAATTTTACGATAATTCAAAGGGAAGCGCTCTACTGTTTGAAGCAAGGTCCGGTTGCCTGAGAACCCGAAGTTACAGAGCGAAATTCAATAAAGAAGGGGACACATGTACGCGCTGTGGAAAATCAGTCAGTCAGTCAACGAACGTTATTCACAAATTGTCCTGAGGAGCCGATGCCCTTCAAGAGAAGATAGGGAAAGGACAGACCATATTTTGATTGAATCTACAGATGTCCACCCAGGTGTAGCTGTGGACACTACCCTACAGGAGGCCATGGGTTTCAGGAGTAACACGGGAAAGCTGAACATGTGGGCGATAGAGATAAGTAAAAGGCGCTTAGAGTATTGGTGGCGCAAAAGTATGGAGCAAATAGAATCCTAATATCCATCCATCCAACCGTCGGCACGTCTCCGCGTCTCGCTTCTGATTGGTGCTTGTTTCGCGGCGGCCGCGAAAGAATGGGTCTCGACCCATTCGAACATCTGCCGCGCGTTGCTGCCGCTTTTCACGAATCTCGCCGCGCGCAGTTTTTCCGCTAGTGGGGACCGGCCTTTGCAAGTTGCTGCAGTGTGGATCGTATAGTGCTGTCGGGTGGCAAGTGGTGTTGCGTTGTTGGCTGCAGAAACAACTCACAACGCGCAGCAACTAAGGAAAGTTAGTTATCACAACTTTCCTCGCGACGATGCACTTCGCGAGCGGTGGATCAGTGCTATCCGGCGAACGCGCTGAGCGTCTGCTCTCCAGCGCTTTCGAGCTTCGCGCTGTCGCGACCGGCATGCCTTGCGCACCCTCCCACTAGACACTTGTGACGTCACTCGTCGGGGCACGGCTTGGCTGCTCGGAGGAGTTTTCGGTTTCGTTTTCACGTTTTCTCGCTTATTTAAAATTATTTTCTAATTCTAGGGGCAATTATGGTGTCATACGGGCGACAGGGGGGTCTCTAGAAGCTAAAAATGCCACTGCTTTGACATGGTCAGAAAATCGCCGGAGTTGGCCTTTAAGGTTGAGTGGTAGATGGGCATTGGCAAGGCACTGGAGTATTGTTCGCAGACGAGCTAAATGCGTAGCGAAGTCGGGGGCAAACACGACGACGTCATCAAGATAGCACAAACATATCTGCCATTTTAGGCCGCGTAAAATGCTGTCCATCATTCGTTCAAATGTTGTCGGCGCATTGCAAAGTCCAAATGGCATTACTGTGAATTCATACAGGCCGTCAGGGGTGACGAATGCTGTCTTGGGACGATCACACTCAGCCATTGGGACTTGCCAATAACCCGATCGTAGGTCGAGTGAGGAAAAGAATTCAGCACCTTGTAGACAATCGAGACCGTCGTCGATGCGGGGGAGAGGGTAAACATCTTTTCTAGTGATTTTGTTGAGGCGCCGGTAGTCGACACAGAATCTAATGGAGCCGTCTTTTTTCTTGACCAGCACAACGGGCGATGACCAAGGGCTGCAAGAAGGCTTGATGACGCCACGCTGAAGCATGTCCTTAATTTGCTCGGTAATTATACGACGCTCCGCTGGTGATACCCGGTAGGGGCGCTGGCGCAGGGGGGTGTTGGTACCAGTGTCAATTCTGTGAACAATAGAATTCGTTCGACCTAATGACGCTTGGGGTGAATCAAACGAATTTCTAAACTCGTTGAGAAGGGTCAGAAGCTGATTACGTTGATCCGGAGCGAGGATGCCGTCAATTGAACGGAGAAATACGTCCGAGGATATGACTTCGGTAGCAGGGCGAGGTGTTAACACGCTCAGCTGAGGGGTCAGACTGGGACCGGAGGTATCAATAGGCACGATAATACCATCGTCGACTGACTGAACATGGCCAAGCGTCTCATTACGGTGCAACGTCAGAGGGCATGACGTCGCGTTCGAAACAACTATGCCGGAGGCATCGTGGTGAAGCTCTAGGACGGAAAATGGGAGTGACACGTTGTGGCGGCGACTAAAAACATCTGACGGCGTGAATAGAACTGTAGTGTCAGAAAGGGCGGCAGAGTAAACAGGAACCACGACAGCACTACGAGGGGGAACGTCAATGTCAGCAGCCACAACAAGCTTGTCGACACCAAGTACGGAATCATTGGCTAAAGGTGCATCGCAAAATACAGAGAGTTCCACCTGGGCGTGAGCGCAGTCTATGACGGCGTGATGGTGGGATAGGAAATCCCATCCGAGGATCACGTCATGCGAACATGAAGCTAAAACAAGGAACTGAATTGTGTACAACACGTCTTGAATGACGACTCTAGCTGTACATGCTCCAACCGGGCGAATTTGCTGTGCGCTTGCGGTGCTGAGGAGAAACCCAGTAGGCGGTGTTGTGACTTTACGAAGAGAGCGGCAAAGTTTCCGAGTAATCACAGATATGGTAGCACCTGTATCCACGAGCGCAAGTGTTCGTACACGTTCAACAAAAACTTCGATTACATTTGCTGGGGACAAGCGAGGACTTACACAGGAAGCCGACGACGCAGCTCGTGCCTCCGGACCTGCGACAGTCAGTTTTCCGTCTCGTTAGTGCTGGGTCGGCGACGCATAGGCGATATAGAGCGACGACACGGTGAGGGGGAGCGGCGGGAGGGTCGGAAGTCGGAGTCAGTCCGGAAGTCGGAGTCAGGTTGGAAGTCCGAGTCAGGAGGGGGGCCACGTGCGTAGACTCCAGGCGACGTGTAATATGGCGGCCGAAAAGAGTAGTCGCGGAATCTGGGTGCCCGAGGGGCTGCAGAGATGCGCCCATAACACAATCGTGCGACGTGACCTGGGATTCTGCAAGCATAGCATATCGGTCGGTTGTCGTCAGTCCGCCATGGGTTTACGATGCGCTGCTATACACTAGGGAATGGTACCGATAGCTGCCGAAACGGCTGAGGGGCCAACACTTGCGGCTGTCGTGGTGGCCTTGCAGCAGCGGCCGCATAAGTGAGTGGTGCGGCAACAGGTGCAGGCTGAGGGGCAGATGGGAGCGCCTCGGAAACCTGCTCCTGAATAACTTCTCGGATTGACGGTGCGAGACCGCGCGTAGGCACTTCTGTCTTCAGCATATACGACACACAGGAGAGCTGCCGTGCCACTTCTTCCCGCACGTATTCTTTGATGTGCGACAGTAGCGTACTGTGGTCTCCATCGATGGTCAAGGCGTTCAGGTCGTCCGTCGTGGTAGGCCGCCGAACTAAGGCGCGCTGTTTACGCAGCTCGTTGAAGCTCTGGCACAAGATGGTAAGCTCAGCCACGGTCCGTGGGTCCTTTGCCAGCAGCATTTGAAAGGCATCGTCGTCAATGCCTTTCAAGATGTTCTTAATCTTCTCTTGCTCTGTCATCGATGGATTCAGGCGCCTACAGAGGTCGATGACGTCCTCGATGTAGCTGGTAAATGTTTCCCCCTGCTGCTGTGCTCGTGCACGGAGGCGCTGTTTAGCGCGTAGCTTGCGCACGGCGGGGCGGTCGAACACCTCTGCAAAGCGCCTCTTGAACGCACTCCATGTAGCGATGTCGGACTCGTGGTTGTGGTACCACAAGCTAGCTACGTCTTTTAAATAGAACGGTACGTTTCGCAGCTTAGATGGGTCGTCCCACTTATTGTGGCCGCTCACCTTCTCGAATGTCGCCAGCCAGTCTTCTACAACGTAGTCATCGGTCCCGCTGAAAAAGGGCGGGTCGCGCTGCCGCAGCGCGCCGGTTACGATGACATGAGGAGCTTGGGGGGCTGCTGGCTGGGCGGGTTCGTCTGCCATTATCGGGATAGCGGGTAGCGTCCGAGTTCGTAGTTCCAGGTTTGATTACCCAGCACCTCCACCACTTTGGAAGGGGGTTTATTGGTTTCAGATAGCTTGTGGACAGGCGGTACGACGATGGCAGCAGCCGTTGTTCTTGACAGCGTCGTCAGCTCGAGATCAGCGCTCGTGCCTCTACCTCAGGCCGTCTCCCACTGCACTGCGTAGGTTCGTGTTCCCCACTACGCTTTCAACAAACTGACAAATTTTGCCTGCCTGTAATCCTTTTGCACAGGTCCATCAACTAAGGCACAGTATGCTCTTGCTATTCACCTGCATGTAATGGCTGCCAGGATGCAAGCGCATATTTGCAGAAATAAAAATTGGGTGGCTTTGAAAGCACTCCAAAGTACGTAAAATACTAGACACCGAATAAGAAAGGAAAAGATGAGCGAACTGAGCCATGTTTATGGCTTAGAGCTCAAAGGAGAACAACGAGAGCTCACTTATGCATAGTGTTCTAGGGAGAGCGAAAAAAACGAAGAGCACTAAAGGCCAGATTGGTGCAGCGAGAGCGTGCATAATTATTTTTATTTATTTACTAATACTGTCAACCCTCACAGAGAGTCATAATACAGAGGTCAGAGGGGGTCATAACAATACAATTACACACAAAAAAATGTACAAGGTATGTAATGTTGCGTAATATTTGGCACTTCACAATGGAAACAGGTATTTCCTTAAATAACAATTCAGAATTCAATAACAATACAAAATAACAATTCAAAATTCACTGTAAGTTTTCAAAATAACGAACATGAGGTCGCTTACATCATTTGGCATTGAAAAAAAAATTAAATTGAACAGTCTCGTAAAAGCGCCTCTACAGCATTTTTGGAGGCGGTGGCATCGTTTAAAACAATAGCGTTTGGTAGTTTATCCCACATTTCTATGACATCTGGGAAGAAAGAATATCGAAACGTGTCAGTATTTGTTCGGTATGGTTTTCTGACGCAATCGTGGTTATTACGCTGAAATCGTGGAATAGCTGTATACATACAGTACATACGTGCCGCCACGCTCTACCTGAACGCTGCGCCTGCTTACGTTACTCCTTCATTGAGGCGACCACGGAACCGCCTTTTTAATAAAGTTTCTTAAGTAATATAGGTGGTGTTAGAACGTTTCTGAGAAGGGCACTGTCAACCACCGAGCGCGCGCATAAAAGAAAAAAGTAAGGAAATGTAAAAGGAAGCCACTGCACCAACGCGAAATTTCCGTAATGGCGGCGACAAGGATTTAATTGCGCAAAACGCGTTCGGTTAGTAGTTTGCTATTTCGGAGTGCTCTTTTTCGCATCATTCATGCACGGGATCTGCATGGGCATGAACGCATACATATGTCCGCTAAGAATGCCTCGACCACAATGAGAAAACAACAGATCGAAAGAAGTGCAATATTTACCGTAATATCAGCCGGTCCTTAGCGGTACCGTATCGAAGTTCACCAAAGCACCGTGTCTTCATGTTTCCGAAAAGCTCTTTCCACATCTGTGATCCGTTGAAATGTCGAAACGAACAACTCTCTTTTGAAGACTCGACAAATCGGAACAAGCGCCAGCAGAAAAAGACCACGACCGACATGACGCGTTCGCGTCGCGCAAAGCTCCCGGGCGGGCCGGGCGAAAAATTGGCGTGCAATCCCATGCGACCCCGGCGGCCCCAGGCCTCCGTGACCAATTTTATGTTTTCTTTGTTGCCCATAATACGTTATAAATTATCGCAAAAAAAACGCAGTCAGTTTTAAAGATTTCAAAACATTTTGTTAGAACACGCTTCACAGGGATGCATATATTTTTTTTGCGTGCTGCGGTGCCCGGTAGAGTTCGAATTTGAATGGTGAGCGCGCGCCGCCGCCGATGGCCCGTATGGGCGAATGTGAGATCATGAACACACGGACGACGGCGTGCGATATCTGAGCACACGAATCTCGTCACGTGGCCGCCGCTGAACATCGGCCCAAGAAGACGGCTCGCACGGTTGAAACAAAACACACACACACATTATATATATATATATATATATATATATATATATATATATATATATATATATATATATATATATATATATATATATATATATATATATATATATATATATATATATACACATGTTTTGGCGTGACAGCAGTTAGCGGCAGCGAGTGACGAGAATTGCATTTGTGGACTTTTTAGAACTGCGACCTAATCTTGATCAGACGAGGTCACTGCAACGAGCATGACAGAGGGTCCAAACCCCGAGCCCCCGAAATAAAATTCTGGTATGTCCTTTGTGCAGTATACCCGGCTGAACATTCCGATGCTTGGAAAATGTCAGCTGTAGCGTGAAAGCAACGAGTTTTGTGTTGCAAAAGTGTGTCAAATGAGCGCATACACATAGACGCTGATTTTTGTATTTTAACTGCGACCTTGCATTATATTGTACAAAAATATATTTAAAAAAGAGTCACAGTTTCGCCGCTAAGGCGAAGCAATGAATGCGATAGCAAGAAACTGTAATGCTATACGAAGTGCGGCTCGCAGCCTCAGGAGCAATATTAATTGCAGCAAACATGCACTTGCTAAGTGAGCGCCTCCCGTGGGCAGCGCGTGCTGGTACGAAGGGCTTTATGCGTTGTGTGTCACAAAACTACACATACAAAGCTAGGGAAGGCCGCTAAATGAACAAACAGAAGATGAGCGCGAACTATCAAGTCAAGCACGCACGAAACCAACGCACAGATATACACCGAACGAGCGCGAATAAGCTGTCACAATGGATACTCTCAGTTTGAACAGCGCTCCTGTTGCAAAGGCGGCCGAAGCAGCGAAGGAAAACTAGCGTGCTTCAAGTGTCGAGCTGTGGCACGTGATAGCTCGCGCTCATCTTCTGTTTGTTCGTTTCGCGGCGTCCCTTGAGCTCGAGTGACTTTCGTACGCCCGGGGAAGGGGTCAAGGGCTCGTTCTTTATTTGTTAGAAACAACTTAATGAGCAAACAGACAATGAAGCCTAGGAAAGCATAGGGGAAGTTACTTGTGGTATTGTAATTGTGGGGAAAGTAGAAAGGAATTAAAGCGGACATCACGGTGAAAGTTCGAAACATCCTTGTTCATCGCACCACGAGGGACAACCGCGCGAGCAGACAGCGGAAGGCCCCTGCGCAAATAGGAGAAGCGAGCGAGCTGGGCCGATGACTTTTAAATGCGCCCGTGGCGCTCCTGGCGCCATCTGGCTGGTAATGAAGAAACGCTTATAAGCGCCTGCCGTCGCTGAGTCCTCCCAGCGGTAAAGGGTGTGTATATAAGGCTCGCCGTTAGCTCCCTGAAGGATCTGCTTTTTGTGGCGTAGTGGTTAGCGCCGCGCGCCGGGGAGCGAGGGGTTCCTAGTTCGATTCCGCGCTTCGGAAGCATTTATCTGATTTATTTTTCTTTGCGATTCTTATACATATATACATACTTATACATATACGGTTCATGACGGCGGCGACGGGGAAGGCAAAACCCAGTCGAGACTGTCTATATAATTGCTATCGCAATAAAATGTGACATGGTTCCACTGATTTTGCTGGCTATGTATACTTTACAGTAGTAGATCGCTGTATTATGTCTGCATATTTTTACAGAGCACGGCCTGTAGATATTACAATACTGCGCCGTATATACTCCTCTTCAAGGAAAGTGAAAACTCTGATAGTGTCTAAGCATACACATAATTCGTATCTCTAAACCAGGGACTCCACATAAGGTAAAATATGAAAAATATACCTTGAAATATGTTATATGTCATAGTCACATTCAGGTCTTTGAATTTCGGTGCAAAATTGAAAAAGATCGTTGGCCTCCATCTTCTTTTCTAAAGCTTACACTACAATGACTGAAATTTAATCAACAACGGCATGGTTGTGCCAATGCGGGGGATAACGCTTAAACTCAAGATGTCTTATCAGCAGCGCACCCAGGATCTCTGCCAGCGGGGGTTCAATTCTTCACGAAGGGCCAGCCATGCGATATCACAGTTGTAGCGTGTGTAAAAAGTAAATAAAATGCCAAATAATAGTAACATCAATGACGATGAATATTTTTATTAATTTTTCGGCGTTTTGCAGAGAAATTAGCACCACATTCTACTAGGGCATATGAGCAGTTACGGAGTGGCAGGGGGGTTAGGTCGGCCTCAGGGGGGGGGGGGTTACAACCCCCTAACCCACACCCCCTCGGTGCGCCACTGCGTCTTATGAAACGACGTCCACGATGGCAGAACTCACAGCTCTGTGTCATGCACTAGAATTCATTAGCACTGAGAGGACGAGAAAATGGGCTGTTTTCTACTCGAAGGCGGCGTTACTGTGCATACGGTCATTTCTTAGGTGCGGATGCCACAAGCAGCTGATGTACGATATAATTGTGTTTCACCACCACCTCAGAAAAAATGTCCACGAGATTGACTTTCAGTGGGTGCCCAGACACTGTGGAATCAGTGGAAACGACTCCACAGAAAGCACAGCTCGCACTTTGCATCAAGAAGTGAACATTGCTTGGATTCTGCTCTAAGGACAGATGCTGCAATGCAGCTTCGGCACCTGGCAAGCAGTCTCTCGCTGGCTGAGTGGAACTCGCCCAACATCAGACGAACGCGACTCTACCAACGAAATCCTTTCTCTCCGCCCTCCGTCAGGACTTCCTCGACCTGATACCTCGCTTCTTTGTTAATTACCATGATGTTAATTGTTGTTATTGATGTCTCGCTTCTTTGTTAATTAATGTGTTGTATGCTTTCACAAAGGCATCTTAATGAGCAAACAGACAATGAAGCCTAGGAAAGCATAGGGGAAGCTACTTGTGGTATTTTAATTGTGGAGAAAGTAGAAAGGAATTAAAGTGGACGAAAAGACAAACCTTGCCTTCGGTGGGAACCGAACCCACGACCTTCGTTTGTCGCGCCCGATGCTCTACCAACTGAGCTACGAAGGCGGCCGTCTCCCCGTCCACTTTATTGTGTATTTATGTGCGTATTATCCTGGGAGTGTTAGGCAGCGGCACTCATGGCCAAGGCGGCGTGCGTGGAACGCACTTTCTTGCCAGGAGGCGTCACGTAGAACGTGAACTTAGATGAGATGGCTGCTGCCCAATAAGCCCTCGCATGCTACATAAGGCACCAAGTCTGCCGCAACGAGGCCCAGGCTATGAAATAACGAAAGGGAAGGGGTCAGGGGCTCGTTCTTTATTTGTTAGAAACAACTTAATGAGCAAACAGACAATGAAGCCTAGGAAAGCATAGGGGAAGTTACTTGTGGTATTTTAATTGTGGAGAAAGTAGAAAGGAATTAAAGTGGACGAAAAGACAAACCTTGCCTTCCGGAAATACCAAGAGTACCAACAAATACCAACAAATAAAGAACGAGCCCTTGACCCCTTCCCTTTCGTTATTCACAAAGGCATACAACACATTCATTGGGCCACTGACGGTGCAGCATACGAGGTGTGCGACACCGAATAGGCCCTCGACCGTTTGCTCTGCCACTGGCCACAATTTGACGCCGGAAAGGAAAACCCTTCTTCATACGCTACTACAATTCAACGATGCAGATGCTTTCCACGCAGATGCTTCTTGAACACCGCCCTCAACGCTCGTCGGCCCACAATGCACTGAAAGCACTTTTGCACTTCTTGGAGACGGTGGGTTTGAGCGAATGCCTTTGACTGATGGAGTCATCCTACAATCTCTTTCTTTGTTCCCCTTCCTCCTCTCTCTGTCCCATCTTTCTATTCCCCTTTTCCATTCCCTCAGTGAAAGCCAGCCGGACGCCTTTCTGGTTAACTTCTCTGCTTTTCTATATTTCCCTTTCCCTTCCTTCGTTGCTAACCTACAATGGCAAAATTAGCTGTAACAGTCGTCACAGGAACACCCTAAACTTGAGAAACATCGTGTGGTCAGCGATCTGGTAAAGAGTCATAACTGGAAAATTTTGTTTAGGTTCTTGGTTTTCTTGTTCGTTCTAAGAAGTGCACACTGTCGCTTCTTTGTGTGCCTTGTATAGGTGACTTGAATTGGCAGCTGTGCGCTTGTCTAGTGAAACGAGTGAAATCTGTCATACGGAAGAGGATCGAGAACTTTCCTTTTGCCGCCCCCGAGCAAAGTACAATGTTGGCCAAAGTGATAAGCGTCACCAACAAAAGTGCCTCATGTGCTTTGCAAAGTTCCCAACGCCACTTACGATTTCAATAGTTGTGTGCTTGAACTCGGGATGCCTATCGTACAGCTGACGGTGTCTAATGTAGAGAGCACCCACAATCTGTCATTGCAAACTGCAGAGAATTATTCTTCTGCTTTATACAGACGAGATAGAAATCTTCAATTCCTTTGTCTCTAAATGAAGTGAACGATTACTCCTAGCTATGTACTGCCTCTTGCCAAACATGCGCGTGAAGTACAGGCCCCAGCTTCACAGCATATATATGGTTTTCTTTGTTTGTGAAGCTTACATCAGTAAATGTGGCTCAAAAGGACTGACAGCTGAGCGACTTGGTAAGGATCCATAATGAAAAGAACAGATGTACAAAACATGGACATGAGGGGAGAGAAGAGGACGACATGAATGCTGACTATCAGTTGAAGCAGAGCACAGAAGCAAAAAAGAAAGAAGACAAACAACTTATCTGTGCATGCTCAGGAATGGTAGCGCCACCTCTCAAATGGTTACACGTGCTGGTCTACACGAGAAACAACTGTTAAGGCATTCTATCACTTCTCTGTTTAACCTAATCGACAGTTGACTCCAGCAGAAACTTTCAATGATACTAATATGCCAGGCCTTACCCACTTAACGCGTCTCTTCATTCTTATGCCTGTTCATCGTGCGTTCGTCTAACTTGGGTGTGCAGTTACAGTCCTGGCAATGCAATGATAGATTAGACGGCGTTCCACCAGACAGCGACCTTTATGTTCAATTAATCTCTGATTAATACAACACGCTGTTCGACCTACATAAAACCATCCGCAGCTAAAAGGAATCTTATAAACCACACCCATGTGACAGTAAAATTATTGTTGGCAGTGTGCTTAACTGGACCAATATCTGTTTGCTTTTTTCCTTGCAGCAACTAATTTTTTCTGTGCATGGCAGCAAAAATGTTTCCTAACTTATTGGGAGCCATAAACACAATGTTAACCCCAAATCTACTTCCCACTGTCTTAAGCCTGTGCAAAACTGCATGGATATGTGGAATACTCACGACTCTTTTCCTGCTTTTACTACTTTCTGCTATGGCACGCCCCCCATTCCGGTCAAAACCAACTTCTTTGGGCGTTCAGCTACAGTGGCTACAGCTAAGCTAGGGCAACCAGCTTCTAAAAGATGCTTGCCCTGCGCATTAAAGCTTTTGTTCAATTGGTGCGCACATGATTTTGTTAAGGATGACTGTAGACATGACGTGGCTATTCTGTTTTTTACTACTTTCGAACGCTTGGAGTGAAAGTTCAACAATAGCTTAGAAGCTGTAGGGGAGCACACGTGGTCTTTCTCAAATGTCAGAGATATCTAGAAATTGTATTATGTTTCCCTGAGACACTTCTTTTGTAAATCTTACGCCATCTCCATTAACTTTAAATTGTTTGCTTACATGGGTGACGACAGATTCAAAATCATCCTTACCGCAAGAAATCAAGTAATCATCAGCATAACAACATACCCTAATGACGTGCTCACCTAAGGCCTCCTTTAAGTGGCTATCAAACTTGCTCAAGCAAAGATCATTAAGAATACGGGGCAACCTTTAGACCTATACGAATCCCAGATTTCTGCAGAAATATGGCTTCAATAAAATGTTCAGCTGGGCAAGCTGTTCATACTTCAAAGACTAAAGTTGATTCCTCCTCCTCCAACAAAAACAGGCATTTTTAAAGTAGACAGAGATGCAGCAAGGACATAAGCAAGTGTAAACTTTCAACTGACTTGATTTTTTGTCGCTGTCAATACATACACGCACTCACTTATCTTCAAATAATGCTAACCACATTGTCATGGTCAGCAGGTCACAACAAGCTGCACAAGAGCTTCATTTCACTATGCAATAAAGAAATTGACGTGTCACACAACTGTCCCCTCTTAATGGGATATAAAATAAAAAGCTATCAGTTCATCGGCAGTGGTATCACAGCTTTTTCCCAAAATCTTCGTGCCTTGGACATTTGGAGCACACGTCCACTGAGCAACGTAGTAAAGACTGTGCTCATCCGTGTCTCCACAGCATCCTTCTCTAGTTTGTGCATACCCATTTCCACTGCAAATATGGCTTCACTGCCACATTGCATCCACTTTTTAACAAGAGAAAGATGTTTGACTATGGGTTAACAAAAGGGGAAATGACAAGGGCTTGTTTTTATTCTTAGACATGCCCTCATGAAGCTAATAGACAAAGAGGCCAAGGAAGGCTATTTGTAGCTTTTAGCTGTAGTGTGGCAGTTGTGACATAAATGGAAAGGGATTAAAGTGGACGAAAAAACACCAGCCATCAATGAGGTCCGAACCCCCAACCCTTGTAGAACACATCCGATGCTCTACTAACTGAGCTGCAGTGGCGGTCGTTCCAACATCCCCTTTGTTGAGTATTTCTGTACATTTCTGAAGTACATGAGTTGACATTGACTGTTTGGAAAAGCTACAAAGCAGGTGAAAGGGCTTCTATTTAGCTTATGCGATGACAATCTCTCTATGAATCATCCTGAAGAGCTTTCATGCTGCTTCTCTAGTGAAACAGTATGCCAGTACTGCACGGTGTCAGCACAACCAGCAAAAAATGATAGGCGAGGTAATGTGCCAAGCACGTCTTCAAGAAACTTCTGTTAAAAGCCTTGTGAACAGGGATGTTTATGGAGTAAATTTGAGGTATCTGCCCTCCTTCAAATGCCATACTTCTTGGTAACGTGTGAGCAACTGCCACCAGATATATTGCGTGACATTCTGAAAGGAAAACAGAGCTTAATGCTACTTATGCCACATACCTGTCACTTTTGCCCAGTGGCTGAGTTTATAGGCAAGGTATTGAGTATATATCCTCATTCCAGTATGACCCATGTGACTCCAGAAACAAACCAGTGCAGATGAGCATGTCATTTATGATGAGCAATGCCAAACTTCAAGGGCACAGCATGAATAAAATGGTGCTTGTTATGTTTTCTGCCTTAATTTCTAGGAGGTAAAATTTCTGAAAACAATGATGACTGGGACACTCTACTACAGTTGAACCCCTTCATAACAGACAAGCACCAGGGAGCAGTTTCTGTCCCTTATGTGAGTTGCCTCTCATAAGCAGGGTGCCATGATTTCATTTTCTGATCAACCTTTATATTGATATAGGCACACAACAACAATGAAAGAAGCCTATGGCTTGTTGTAAATGGTACTATTTGCCTCAATGTTAAATGATTTGTTTGGTAGATTGTATCAATGAGAATCAAACTGTGTCAATCAGAATAGTAACCATTACTTGGTTACTGTTTACTTGCTTCCACAACAAATTAACTGCTCATAGCAGCACACAGCACTGCATTCAGAGTTAAAATACCTGTTAGGAAGATGGCTGAACAAAATTTAAGGATATTTTGTTTTTTATGATACCGAGTAGTGTATATGTTACAAAATAGATGCACCTAATGGGAGAGATGAGGCAGCCAACTATGCGAATAATTGGCATCTTTTATATCCAAACGTCCCTTACATCAGTGTCTCTTTTACAAGGGTCAAAGCGTAAAGCAGCAGTGGTGAATAGAAAATCTCCGGTCGTCAAATTCCTTCCAGTCAGCTTGACCACTTCGTAGTACTCGTACAGATATTGATAACAAAATTTTCTAAAACATGCACTAGTGTATTCATTACAACATTTAATCCTATAGTTCATTAGTAATTATAGAATTTGACCTATAGTTCATTATACAAGCTTTACTCTTAAAGTAGGGCCGTTCAAACTTTCTTGAACGAGATGTAAAGCCATAGATCAGTATTTTTGAAAACCAGCAATGGCATGCTTGCAGTGCACCACCAGTTTAAGCCGAGCTATCAACTGCACACCTTCCTGATTCTGAAAGTTTTTATAGAGGACAAAGCAAGCCCATTGTCTGGAGCACGCAACCACAGTGTAAAAAGGGGCCCTGACAAATATGTCTTTTAAAGTGGAGCAAACAACTCAACGCAGCTCTTACAGGTGCATTGCTGTCCTTCTTGAGAAACATGTGGATTCTGAAGGGTTCCATGAAATTGAAGCGATTTGTCATGAATGGAAGGATTCATATTTTAGCCAGCAATCTAATAGTACACGCCTTTTTATTGCACAGTTAAGTTACAGTATTAAAAGTTGTCAGGTTTTAATGCATGCTCCTGCAGATAAATACGTATACATGATGACAGCAGCATTGTTCCCAAATGGTAGATCACGTGAGAAGAGGGTTTCACTGCAATATCATGATATCATTTCAACATTGAACTTGTTCAACAATATGTTGTAGTAGTTTACTATGAAAAAGAAGGAATGTGCTGTATGCAGTTTTTACTAATTGTCCTTTAATGATCCTGTCAATATCTCATTTGATACTTACATTATTTTGACATTGCAAGTGGCCGTGTACCAGATGTTCAATCTACAGTGCTGTGTAGCATGTTGTACAGCTAATTACATTGTATTGTTTCCTTTTTCTTGTGTGTGTGTAACAAAGTTCTTATTGTGTCATACCTTAATTCTTATTAAGTGCGCCTGCATCTATGCTCTGTTGTTTTGTCTGCATCACCTCACCCTTTTTTCTTGTGCGTGTGCATAACGCAATTTTTATTGTGTCGTACCATCCTACATATATTAGGCGCTGTGCTCTATTATTTAGACTGCATCCTCTCAATATTGACTAAGCTTGAAATGCAGTAAGCCTACAGTCTGAGCTTTATTAATTTATTCTTCAGGCTTGGAAAGGCGCTACTAGGCTCGTAGCCAGGGGAGGGGGGGGTGCTCTAGGGGCCCAGGCCCCTGCCGAAATTTCGGTTCGGGGTTGTGTTGACAACATAGTGTATTGCTAATAACAAAATTTAAGTGCATTAATAACATTGCATTTAAAAGTAACTTAATGGACATACTGAGAATTTTACCGAAACATAATAATAATAATAATAACAATAATAATAATAATAATAATAAGAAGAAGAAGAAGAAGAAGAAGGAGGAGGTTTTTTATCAAATAGTCAAGGCCTTCAGCAGGTGGACACTAGATAGATAGATAGACAGGTAGATAGATAGATAGATAGAAAGATAGATTGGTAGATAGATACATAGATAGATACGCTCAAATCGCCGAAGTTCGCTAAGAAATGCTTCGCATTTAAAAACACGCAGTTTTCTCTGCTACTCTCCGTGAGTTGGGGGAACCGTGCGGATTATGAGCGACGCTGGGTTAAGCCAACTGTCTGATATTGTTCTGAACCCCAGTCTGAGATGGTGAGTGTGCCTTGGATTCTTAGTAGCTGCATGTTTATGATCCTTTTGAATATTTCTATCTCACTTACATATCCAGATAATGCATTTTGCATTATCTTGATATGCGGTTGTGGACAGCAATATGTTCCCGCCCGTGTACTGCCTGCGCTTTTACGGCAACTAAGCCGGCAAAGAACCAGTAGCCATGCGAGGAACAACATCGGCCAAAAGCCGGTGGTCGGCAATGTTTGCTAGGGAAATCATTCCCACCAATACCGGTGATTTTACAATTGCTAATAATTTCCCTGCTGCCATCACTTTTCTTGATGGGACACAGATCGCGTGATCTTTACTCTTGGTGTGATGGGACATCAATGCACTCAAGCTACGTATTGGTGCCACGCATTTAAAGTGTAACAAATCCATCAGGCTCATCGGCTTTCATGACGGTGATCTACGAATGCAAGCGGGGTATTTTTCGCCGATGTTTCGCCTCAAAAATGTCAATTTGTCTTCCTTGACGGTGCGTTTAGCTTTGTTCAGGTTCAGACCGGTGTTACTTAGCCACTAAAGCATTTGCCCAGTACAGATTAGCATGCATCCTTTCAGCAAACATAATATCGTTAGGTTGACTTACACCTCTAAAATATCCTGCACAACAGACCAGGCACCTGTGCAAGGAACCTTGAGTGTAGTGCACACATGCGTATTATCTTTGACAGGCAACATGCATTTGTGCCAAGTATCTGCTTTTCAGCAATGTACATGCACTGCAATGATATGCACCAACTAGCCCTCATCAAGTTGTTGCTGATGCAAATTTCTTCTACAATGGGCTCTTTCCTCTCATCACCGGCCTGTAGAGACCCAGCGTACGTATGCATCAATCTCATCGCAGTCACCACCTTTCTTTCAGTCGCGTTCTTTGGGCTATTTCCTAAGAAGACGAATCGTTCCACCCGAGGTCAACGCGTTTTTTGGTCTAGTGGAACCTTCTTGGGGGCATGCAAAAAGGTTGTGCAAAATATTGAAATCTGAAAAGTGGCGACAGATTCGACTCTACAAAGACTGGCTAAATGTACTTGTGGAAGAAGGAAAGGACCCTTGTCGAAAGGACCGAACGCTCTGCGCCTACAGGAGATTAGCAGGACAGTGCACAGAATTCCTCTGGCAACGCACCAGGATTTTTTTTACCGAAGCTGCCTGCGAAGACTGCCAGCGCAAACGTGGTAACTGCGCTTGGGGACGCGAGAATTTCAGACCACATCAAGAAGATTTTAGGAAAAGGCCCAAAGTACAGTTTTGAGCCTCGTTTCACCGCTCCGCAGCTTCTTGCCATGGAGAGGAGCTTAGGAGAAAAAGCGGACGACCAAGACCGCGAGCGAGTTATCGGCGAGGCAGTAGACTTTGTCCTCAAGCATGCTCCGAGGAAGAAATCACGAATTCCCCCGTTAAAGAGAGTTCTCACATGCCTGAAGAAAGATGGACTTCAAGTGATACAGGCCGACAAAGAAGGTGGCTTTGTCGTTTTGCCTGAAAGGTTAATGGAAGAAAAATCCAGGAACGCCGTTTTGAAGAACTTCAAAGAAATTTACTTCGAACCGACGAAAAAAAAGAAGGCCGCCCTGAAGCTTCTCAAGGACATGCATCTGAACTCAACGAGGCAGCTTGTCAAATCCGCAGATGCAGATTTCCTGGAAATTTTCTTCACTTGCAAAACCCACAAGTCTGATTACCCTCTTAGGGTAATTGTGTCCGAGAAGACATCTTGGCAATGCCATATAGGGAAGTTTCTACAGACCCATCTAAAGAAATTGCCGATAGTGGACCCTTTCCTGGTAAGAAGCTGCGACAAAGTTATTTTGTCAATTAACGAAGATCAAGAGACTGATCGGACTGCATTTTCTATAGATATTGATGACCTGTATTACTCTGTGCCGCATGTTGGTCTTATGTCAGCTGTGCCTGAAAGAATAGATGATCTTGGGGAAGTTAAATTTCAGAATTCAGTGGGTCTTAGCAGCAACAACTTTTTGACACTTTTAGAATTTTATCTTGCTTCAACAGCCATTCAGTTTGACAGCAATTTTTATATTCAGCGATCTGGAATCTGTATAGGATCTGCCATAGCTCCTATTTTGTGCGACATATTTTTAGCTGCGCTTGACAACGTGATCGTAGATAAGTTGATAGACACGCCTGTAACAGAAGTGTTCAGGTACGTAGACAATTACTTAATTGTTATGAAGAACAGCGATCGCAACCATTTCCTAGACCAAGTCGACAAAATACTAAAGATATTCATAAAGTCATCTGGAGGACTCAAGTTCACGCATGAATTGCCGATCAATAACCGAATTCAGTTTCTTGACATCAACTTATGGTTTTCATCAAGTAAGCAGGTATGCTAGGCCTGTCAGCCTAGGTCAAAGAAAACCTTGTTGCCATATGACAGCGCGCAGACCAAATTGATTAAGAGGGGCATAGCTACCACTTGTATTAAGGCAGCATTAAATAAGTCATGTGAGCACGAATGTGAACGTAGTCTGATGAATCACCTAGCGCGGTTACGAGACGCAGGGTTTCCCCAATCTGTCATTACATCCGTGTGCGAAACGATTTTGCAGAGAACAAAAGCAGAGTAGGGCAACAAAGGTAAGGGGAAAGACAAGAGGCCCGTGCACGTAGTTGCATACTTGCACAAGTTGTCTCACAATCTTAAAAAAGTTACAAACAGGCACAATGTTAACTTGATTTTCAATGCTCCTTGCAAGCTGTCATCGATAAGTGCGCTCATGAACTCGAAAAACAGGACCTCCGCGTGCGCCGCTAATCACACAACCCGTTACGCTGATTGCATGAGTAAGCTAGTATATCGAATTCCCATGAGCTGTTGGAAAGTGTATATTGGTCAAACAGGACAATGCTTTAATGATCGCGCACGTCGACACGCCAGTAATGTAAAACATGGATATGGTAGCCATTTAGTTGACCATTGCAAGAAGTGCACATGCGTTCCCATGTTTAAAAAAGCAAAATTTATTGGTAAAGAAAAATGTAAGAAAGAAAGAGAAATTTTAGAGGCGTTCTATATCAATCAAGAAGGAGATAATTGTGTTAGTTCGCCCTCACTAGCACTATCACAGAAGGAGATAGACTTCATAAATGAACGATTGTATTTGTGATTGCGAGTGTTTTGCTGTGCGCATGTTCTTCTGAAAATGTATAAATAGGCTGGTCTTCACGCAATAAATATTCAGTTGCTAGCCAGCGCTTGTCCTGTGGTCTTTGTTTCTTCGTCGTCTGTGTTCCTTTGCGCTGTTACTTCTTTGCTCTGGATATGCACCAACTAGCCCTCATAAAGTTGTTGCCTCCCACAGTGCGGCGTCATCTTCCGTGCCATCCAGCTAGTTGCTGATACAACATTTCTTAATACCGTTTTCCTTTATGGAATGTGGTAAGGAACGCCAGGTGAAAAGCACGCAGCCACAGACAGTCGCAGGCAAAGGCCTCTGCAGGCAGGTCGTCGGCGTCTTCAGGTTGTCGCCGGACATCCACTGCTGGTACTCCAGCCACACTCGGCCCTTGAACGGCTTGTTCAGCACAATGTCAAGCATCTGGAAGGTGGAAGTCATACCACCTGGTATCACGACTAGGTCCATTTTTCCATTGCCAAGTGCGTTTCACAGCCTCGGTCAGGTGACCACAAAATGCATCCAACACAAGCATGCTCCGAGTACACAGCACTGCACCTGGCTGATGGTCCCACACTACTCGTATCCATTCAAGCATCGTAGCCTCATCCATGTTACCTTTTTGGTTTACGCGATCGGGAACGCTTCCATCGGCATTGTTTTTCATTTGAAAATGTCGAAGGTCATCAGCTTTCTCCCATCTATCTTGCAAGCCAGCATGACAGTGAAGCACGAGTGCTCATTGTCACTGGAAAGTGCGTCACATCCTTGGCGCTGCGCTCAGCGATCGTTGTCGACGAAGGCATGTGAAGCCACATGGGGGTCTCATTAGCATTGCCAATTTGCCCCATCATGCATTTCTTCTCCCAAAGCTGGTTCACAAAGCGCTGGAAGTTCACAAGCGTGTCCTCAAATTCCTCCGGCAACTTTTGACAGATGGATGTGCGCTGGCGGAAAGAAAATCCTTTGCATCTCATGAATCGATGCACGCACGAGTTTGGTGCATGGAACTCTTAATTGTGAGCCCAGCTTCCCGAGCGAGCTCCGTGCCTTTGCTGCGAATGGTACTGTATCCACGGTCACTGGCAGTGAGCGTGGACGAACTCCCCGCACAAAGTCAGCGAGTGTATCCTCCAGCTGTGTATGAACTGTACTTCGCCCACAAAGCGATATTTTTTTAGCGTTGCACTTCTGCAGCTTCCCATTCTGCGCCGTCCAATAGTGGACACTTTTTTCTGAAATGCCAAAGTGGTGCTGAGCGACCATGTTGCTGTTTGCTATGGCAAACTCAACAAGATTCAGTTTAAATGCAGCTGAGAACTGCCTCCTCGTGCCGCTACTCGTATTCAATGAAGGAAGAAAAGCTATAAAAATCAAATGCGACATTAGTCGGAGCGGAAAACTCGGGAACAGATCGGAAGCACAATTCGAACACACACGCAAAAAAGCAGGAAGAATAAAAAAAAGCTTCCTATTGGATGTTTATATGGAAATAGTCATGGTGTGGCTTTTGCCACACATGCACGCGACATGTTGCCAGATGGCGACGCACTGTCGGCGAAACACCGCTATATAAGACGAGGGGTGACGTTAGCTCGTTGTTTTATTGATAATATCTTGACTTATATTCCGGTTTGTACGGTATACATTACCAAATAGTGGCATGTTTGCAAGCTGAACCATGGATGACTGGGAGTTACTTGACAGTTTCTCTTAACCCAAGCTGCTTTGCGTTTGTTGCTTGCGTGGCAGAGAACATAAGCCTGCATTCAATTTTGAGTTTAAAGTTTAGAGTCTTGGTGGCATAACAGCAGTGGCCTTAATGATTGGTGTGTATGCATCTGGGACGCAGAGTCTGCATTGATGCCACAATGTGACGATGCGCTTCTGTGGGATAAGATGCTGTGTGAATACAGCCTGATCAGAATGCTGTCCATCTGTGCTAGTTAGAAAGGAACGACGAAAGCATATCCAGCACTTTTTCCTGTGAAGGTGGTGTCATTGTAAAGCGAGCACGAAGTCGTGCAAATGTTGCACACATAGTTTGTTGATACAATAAATTGCCCTTGAGGATTTAACCTTTTTCTGTTTTGTCCACTTTCATTTTATTTGATATTATAATTAGTATAATTCACTGGAAAAAAATGGAACTACCAATATTTTCCTTGGCTTCTTTCAGGCTCCGTGCGTTATGTTTAACAAAAAACAACCCACATTCCATCAAAGTGTGAAAGCACTGGCATTTTCCGCTGAGACACCGTGAAAGAGAGAGAATGTCAATTCGCTGATGGATAATGTGCTGCTGTCATGCACCACGACTGACCAATATGATTGCTGGTTATTTGATTTTTCTGTTTGTTTAGAATGCCAGCAAGCGAGGACATGAAGCATTGGTAGGATAATGAGGCGCTGTTCGCTTATGTTATACAACATGTGATTATCTGCTCTCGGACACCAATGCCCACACACTCAATTGATGCGATGCATCTTTTATCTTTTACTTGCCTCCTTTCGTTTGAAGAATGGTCTTATGCTCACTTTTTACATTTGCAGGCTCCTTTTCTGAGTGTTCATTGAAAGTGAAGAATTGCCCCTGCGTAACCACGAGAAGAGCCAAAAGCACCTGCAGTGATACCTAGTCCAAAGATGCGTCCGCTTGTGCTGTTTAACAAGCTAAGGTGTCATGTAGAGGCTGTTTTTACACCGATAGGAAAACTGAATGCTTTGCAATGGACACAGTGTTTTCTCCTAAAGCCTGTACGCATATACATTAATTTTGTGCTAATTTCAGTGTTGAAGATTAAAATCATCACTCGTATAAAAATGAGTTGTAGTCGGTCGGTGTGACAATGGACAGATTTGGTGGGAACAGGGGGAAGACAAAGAGGAAGAATAAAGAGATCGTGCTTCGGATCTGTGCATGGCAGTCGTGGAATGTTACACTGGGGCAGCCGACAGGATACAAGCCTCTATTATGTGGATAACGTTGAGCGTATCGACAGACGGAAACGGTCTGTCATATTTTTCAACTTGTGAAGTGGATAAAGATATCCAGTATGATTTACCTCAAAGCGTCACGACTCCCAAGCTTCGCGAGTTCATCGCCAAGAAGGCTGGAAAGACGCCGCAGGAGATTGATGGCCAAGCATCAGTGAAGATAGCATTGAAGCATTCGGAATTTCATGAATATATCATGACACCGCTGGTGCAGCTGAAGACAAGGACTTCACCAAGCAAAGCCGACTCTTCCATGGACTCGTGCCTGCTAGAAATGCTTCGCTTGCAGCAGCAGCACGCCGAACGACAACAGCAATTCATGGAAAATCTTCTGAAAGTTATTCAAGCCCAACAGCGACACCAAAAGGAGATGAAAAAACCCGACATCTTCGACGGAGAACGTTCAAGCCCAGACACTTTGATACAATTCTACGAACTAGCGTGTGAGGAGAACGCCTGGCATGAACCCTACGAGCGCATCAAGAACATGCGTCAGTTTCTCAGCGGACTTGCCAAGAAGTGGTACGACATCCACTACGCTGGCCATATGACAGACACATGGGACCAGTGGCGAGCGAGCTTTTTGGAAGCCCTTGACGAAAACCCGGTTGAAAGGTGGGACCGAGCTATTTCTTATAAATATCGCTCAGGGAAACCTCTAGAGTACTTTCACGAGAAAAGACAGCTTCTTCACATGGCAAATGCAGAATTACCCTAGTCCACAGTAGTGCGACTGATTCTTCATGGCTTACCTAAGGAACTGCAGAGGCAGGCGCAAGTAAAGTCGCCTAAAACCACTGAAGAGCTATTGGGATGTTTCAGAAATATCTGCACCGATTTTACACCACAGATTGTGCGTCGTACAGATCAAACGTTTCAAAGGGCACCATGGAGGTCTCGCGAGCTCGAAAATCATCATAGCAAGAATCGAGGCGTCAACCTAATGTCTGCTACCAGCAGTGACACAGAACAAGCCGCCTCGCATTCAGAGGAAGCGGAACCAAAAAACTACTAAGAGAGTGTGTACAGTCACACCTGCTGACAAAAATTGAGACTGTTTTTCTAGCGGCCCTTAAGCTAGTTTATATTAAACTCAACATCAATGGTGACGACGTTGATGCATTGGTTGACAGTGGTGCATCAGTATCTGTCATAAATCGGGACCTTGTCAAATGTGACGAAATAATAAGAGGGAGACCGGTCCAGGTACAGAGTTTTGATGGGACAAGACAAATATATGAGGAATGGATGAAAGCAAATGTTTCTTATCGGGGCCGGAAGGTTAATGTCTGCGCCCTTGTCGTGAAGGGATGCGATTATAAATTCTTGTTTTCGAGACCGGATATGAAGACACTGAAGTGAAATCTTTATTAGAACGATGAAGTAACTGTGGCGCAAGAGACGTGCGCGTCCTTGAACATTTCGGACCACCTTGTTAAGTGTGAAAAAGACGTTCGTGAAAAATTTCCTGAACTTGTATGCCTAGGAAACTATCCACCGGCTACAACAAAATTCACTGTTCCCTTTGAGCTAAGAGATATTACGCCGGTAAGAAAAAAGCCTTACAGCATGTCCCGTGAAAAAAAAAACTGTGGTTAAAAACTGAAATCCAAAATATGTTAGATGCTGGAATAATACGGCCATCGGTATCTACCTTCGCCTCGCCTATTACTTTGGCGCCGAAAGAAGATGGATCTTTGCGACTGTGCACTGATTACTGCATCTTAAATAACCAAACAGACCTATTTCCTTTTCCAATGCCAAGGATGGATGAAATAATTGAAGAAACCGGAGGTTGCAAGATATTTTCTCGTATAGACCTCTGCAAAGGATTTTGGCAGATTCCACTGGAAGAGAAATATAGGCTGTACACGGCCTTCGTCACACCATTTGACGTTTACGAATACAATCGTTTGCCTTTCGGATGGAAAAACAGTGCGGCCTGGTTTCAGAAGATGAAACCAGGCCGCACTGTCCTTCCATGAGCATTCTGAAACCATGTGCATTGCCTGCCACAAAAGAGTAAATTATTGTTGAGCAAGTGCCACACCAAATTTCCAGTGCTGCTGCTTTCACTGCCGAGGAGCTGAATGTCAGATGAAACGCAAATATTCCCGCAATAGCCCTAGGTGATATGGTTCTGGTGCGGAAAGGTTGTGGCGGTCCGAACACAAAACTTGTAGGGCCGTTTAAAGTGGTAAAATTGGCCACAGAAGAAGGAGTGCTGAAGACCATCGGCTACACGACGGAAAACGGTGCAATGGAAATAGCAGCCATTTCCAACGTCATCCCTTATCTGCAGCGGAGCGATGAAATAAAGACCGGGAGAGTGCAGTGGGTCGGTGTGACAATGCACAGGTGTGGTGGGAGATCTTGGCCAATCCCCCGTAGTGGGTATGCGCCATATTTGAAGGATCATCATCATCATCATCATCGTGCTTCAGATCTGTGCATGGCAGTCGTGGAATATTACGTGAGTACTTGTCAACTTGACTTGCAAGGTACTAAACGGCGGCATAAGTGTATTAAGAATTCAGCCACTAGCCTAGGCATTATTTATATAGAGTCATATGCTAGTGCAGCAGCAATAAACTTTTCACTGCTACACTACTGTAGGCATATACAGAACCTAAGAGCATTGACTAGCTGAATGTAGCATGAGACACTAAATGCCTTTTCCAAAGCCGCACCCTTCTTCATTAGATCAGTTTAGTAAATGACCTTTAGCTGTCAACCGCAGTGCTTTCACCCCATATATTTTACAGCATGCAGTGTTATTGAATTGTAACTGGCTTCAATTGCTTTGTGCATGCAGTTCTGAAACCATGTGCATTGCCTGCCACAAAAGAGTAAATTATGGTTGAGCAAGTGCCACACCAACTTTGCAGTGCTGCTGTTTTCACTGCCGAGGAGCTGAATTTCAGAATGGCCATATTAATACAGGCCGCCCAGCTAATGATGTAGCATTAATGTGATCATGAGGCTGTGGCACCACAAGGGATGATGACTGCATGGCAGACAATTGGGCTGCATGACATGAGACGAGACTGTGCAACAGACAGCTGGACTGCACGACGCAAGAGTGGATTGCACAACAGACGACTGACGTGCGCGACACAGTTGAACTGGGCGACACACCACTGGATTGCACAACACACAATTGAACAGTGCGACACACAATTGAACTACACGTCACACGACTGGATTGCACGACTCACAAATGAACTGCGCGACACACAATTCAATTGCGCGACACGCGACTGAACTGTGCTACACACGACTGAGCTGCGTGACACAGGACTGGATTGCGCAACACACAATTGAACTGCACGACACACGATTGAACTGCGCGACACACTACTGAACTTTGCGACACACGACTGAGCTTCGCGACACAGGACTGGATTGCGCAACACACAGTTGAACTGCACGACACATGACTGAACTGCGCGACACAAAATTCAACAGCGCGACACACGACTGGATTGCGCAACACACAATTGAACTGCACGACACACGACTGAACTGCGCGACACAGGACTGAGCTGCGCGACACACGACTGAGCTACACGACACACAATTGAACTGTGCGACACAACGGAATTGTGCGACAGACAAGACGTCCCAAAATGCGAGAAAACATCACAGTTTTTGCCGTGGAATTCTGTTGTAATTTTTAACTGGGTATTTTAACTATATATACAGGGTGTCCCAGCTATCTTTAGCCAGGGTTTAAAAATATGCCGAGGCACCCTAAGACAACTCTACCAAATGCATTTTGCTTACTATCGTATGGAATGAGTCAGACTATCTTTTGTGTTCCACTTAATTGGTTAATTAGGCGAGATTAATTAATTAACTTCGGAAGCGACAAAGTTAGGTAAATAATCCCTATGGAGAACTTGTTGCGTGGTCTGTCAAATGTCCAGTTAAAAAGTTTCCAACTTTCTATCTGTTCATAATTAGTGTTTTCCAGCTTGCTGCAAATGCCCGCGAAATAGGAAAAATACCACGTGACAAAGAGGCTTGCGCGCCGCGATTGCAGTGCTCTCAAACTTTTCTCGGGCGAACTAACACCGCATTTAGCCGGGCGTACCGCCGATTAAAAGCGACAGGGCTGTGAAAAAGGCGGTGGTCGTCCGATCTAGATCAGCAACCGTCATCTCTAGCGCTGCATGCGTCCCGTCAATCGCTTTACGCAGCGCTAGCGATGACGGTTGCTGATTTAGATCGGATGACCACCGCCTTTTTCACAGCCCTGTCGCTTTTAATCGGCGGTACGCCCGGCTAAATGCGGTGTTAGTTCGCACGAGAAAAGTTTGAGAGCACTGCAATCGCGGTGCGCAAGCCTCTTTGTCACGTGGTATTTTTCGTATTTCGCGGGCATTCGCAGCAAGCTGGAAAACACTAATTATGAACAGATAGAAAGCTGTAAACTATTTAACTGGGCATTTGACAGACCACGCAACAAGTTCTTCTTAGGAATTATTTACCTAACTTTGTCACTTCCGAAGTTAATTAATTAATCTCGCCTATTTAACGAATTAAGTGGAACACAAAACATAGTCTGACTCACTCCATACGATAGTAAGCAAAATGCATTTGGTCGCGTTGTCTTAGGGTGCCTCGGCATATTTTTAAACCCTGGCTAAAGATAGCTGGGACAACCTGTATATATATATATATATATATATATATATATATAAGCGGTTCTTTCTTGAGGCAAATATGCAAGGTAGAAGAAGGAGACGTGCGTATGAAGCGATTTATTGCGGTTTCGGTCGGGGAACCAGCTTCATCAGAATGACCAGCACGGCATGCGTGCGCTTAATATACATGTGCTTATCAGACAGATGTAGATACAAAAGACGAGAACTGAGAAGGTCATGCGTAATGCAAGCCAATTGATATAAAACAGGTGGTCACGAAGAATGCGAACATATACACTGAAAGCGCAAGTAAAACAAACTCGAAATGATAGTACGACCGGCACTCGTAACGATACAAGAGACAACGCTAACAAGCGAGTGCAATATCACTGAAACATATATCTGCGATGTGTATCGCAAGTAAAAGGAAAGGGAAGAAACAAAAGTCTTATTGTATGGTTGTAGAGCATTGCTTATGGGTAAGATGCTGATACGTGCTCGGAAACGTGAATATATCAGCATACCGAAAGCAAGTTAGTCCTTTCTAAGGAAATAGCAGCGGACAATGCTATGTACAGAGTCTGCGCACTGATTTGAAAGACCAAGTTCGAAGGTATAAAGACGAGCGATCACCAATCAACCCGTAAAAATGTAGCCGACCGCTCGCTGGAGCAGGTGTCCAGACTCCCGTAAGAGGCGATGGTCACAACCCCGAGCAAGGAGGCTCAGCACACACCAAGGGAGCGGCGCGAGTCCATCGACCGCTCTAGGAAAGAGAGAATTCCCATTACGGGGCTCCAAAAGGGCCTAAGCTAATTGGTCCTTATTGAACACACAGCACTAACTTCTTTTCCAATATGATTACACAGGTTTTACACTGGAATGTCAGGGGGCTTCTCCGTAATGTTGACGATATTCAAGAACTCCTGCGTAAACATAACCCAAAAGTGCTGTGTGTTCAAGAAACACATCTTAGGTCGACGCAAACAAACTTCTTTCGACACTACACAATCTTTCGTAAGGATCGCAAGGATGCCACCGCTTCGTGCGGTAGTATTGCTGGTATTGCTGATAAGAGTGCTGCGTGCCAGGAGTTGAAACTCCGCACGCCACCTGAGGCAGTGGCTGCCCGAGTTATCCTCCTCAACAAAGATGTCACAATCTGGTCGCTCTACATACATCCACACTACAACTTACACAAACATGACTTTCATTCCCTCATAGATGAACTGCCAGAGCCATATACAGTCAATGCACACAGCAGCACATGGCGCGACTCTCGAATCGATTCGCGAGGGCGTCTTATGGAGGAGTACCTGTTTTCTTCTGGTGCGTGTCTCCTGAACGGCAACGAGGCCACGTACCATTGTATAGCAAAAAAAAGTTACTCCTCCATCCATTTTCACCGAATGGAAGTGGGAAGTGATCGGGAATCCCTACGGAAGTGACCATTTCCCTGTGCTACTGAGGACCTCCACAGCAAACAAATCTGCACCGCAAGCTCCCAGGTGGAAGGCTGATGCGGCTGATTGAGAGAAATTCCAGATGCTCACCAGTCGTATCTCGTGGGCGGAGATGTCTGCGTTAGGGACTGACGCTGCTGTGGAATATTTCGCTGCTTTTATTGTTGATGCTGCTTCTAAATGTGTCTCCCAAATAAATAAAGTGTCGAGCAAACGATGTGTTCCATGGTAGAATACGGAATGCCGGAACGCCCGTAAGCAGCAGAACAAGGCGTGGAGGCTCCTCCGGGACTCTCCTTCAGCTGAGACCCTTGTAAACTCCTAGAAAGTAAAATCGCAAGGCAGGAGAACGTACAGGCAGGCCAGAAGGGGCAGCTGGCAAAAATTCACATCAAATATTAATACACATAAAGATTAACCTAAGTTTCGCAAAGTGTCAACAAAGTTGGAGGCCGGCAAACACATCCTCTTCCTTTGATGATCACCCGGGGAGACAGTCTGAAGGACCAGGCCAACTGCTTGGGTGCACATTTTGAAAACGCTTCCACTTCATCACACTACTCTGAAACATTTAAAAGATAGAAAACAGCCACAGAACTACGGAAATTAGAACGTAAAAGCACCGGAAACGAGGTATACAACCAGCCATTCTCCTGAGCTGAAGTGTTTGCATCGCTTAACTCCTACAAA
>JABSTT010002965.1:0-32581 GCA_013339685.2 Hyalomma asiaticum
AGGTGTGCCACCTTCCAAAACATGCAAGTATGGTCTCTCTTACTTTTAGCTTTGACCTGTACAATTTATGTCGCATGTAACAGTCAGAGATGCTAGGTTTCCACGCATATCGGATAGCGTGTGGATATCCATGCTGCCGTTTTACTACGAAGATTGATTCTGATCGTGAACTATGGCGGCAACAGTCGCTCCTCACGGATTTCCACTTGCCGGGGGTCTCAGTACATGAATACTACCGCATAGCATGGTATTGCAGAGAAATTGAAAAGCAGATAAAGAAGGCATGTCTTCCACTTCTGGGGAAAACTACGTAAGGATGGAGTACATGTGAGCTACTCGAGGCAAGAAAACACACGCGTGTGTTAGCGATTCGTCGATCGTACTTGCTGCTTGTCAGATGCCATCTCTAAGAATAAGATTGTGACAGCAGTGTTATTTTGATTTGAATGGCCAATGACTATAACATACCACTTCCATTTTCATTGTGTGTATGTTATTTTCACTCTGCATTTGTGGAAGTTAGTGTAAATCATGAATATATACATGTGTCACTTTCACTTGTTTCCACGGCAAATTAAATGCAGATAGCAGCCAACAGCTCCGCATTTAGAGCTAAAATATCTGTTACAAGCATGACTGCTGACCAAAATTTAATAATAATTTGTTGTTTACAATTGATCGTTTTTGAGAACTGTTACTAAACAAGTGCAATTAATGGGAGAGTTAGGGTATCAACTAAATTTTTCTTGTGATATCGATTTGTACTTCATAGGGCTGCTGATACTACAACAGGAATCTACTGCCAAAGACGTGTGTGCAAACGCTTTGTGCCATCTGCACCTACAAGAGCAGCTGACCACAAGTGCTGTGGTTTCATCACTTGCTCAGGAGGCTACAAAAGGATCACCTCAGCCGACCTGTCATCCAATTGGAAGTGTCACGCTGTACAGGCACCTAACCATTGCCCATGCTGTTGATTTGTGCTTCACAGGTGAAAGCATCCGTGTCTAGGTGTTTGTATCTATGTGTGTTATTTGCCACCGCCGACTGGGTGTTTGCATGTATTATCATTTTTGTTACACCATGCTTAATTCTACCAACATTTTACAAGCCATTGAGGATTCCACGTGCAAAACACACACCTAAATACAGACAGTTCATCAGAGCATACTCCTGTAACATTGACGATAACTTTAAAAATGCTCTAGCATAACTGCAAACTTTGACTGCTCAGGTCTAGAGGACAAAGGAGGACTGCACTGCTTTAAGGCAGGGAAATAAGGGCCTAACTGGAGTGCAAGCTCAAGCTGAAAGCCAGATGAATGAGCGAATAGGAGGGCCCGTCAATCACTTTCAAGGACACAGCTGGTGAGATGGACTTGCAAATTGCTCAGGTCTCCTGTGTTCGTTTGACCTATGAGATGCTGACATCACCCTATGCTGCACAAAAAGAAAATTATTTATGGTGCTTTCCATTAAATACGTAAGCTTCTTGATCCAATATTCTATGTTTGCTTGTGTTAAAGAACAGGCTGAGGAGGTTTTTGCACAACCTTCAACCATATGACTGCGTTCATTTTATGATTACCTAGTGAAATGCTGTTGAGTCCTTCTTAGAGCTTTCTTCTCCACAAGATATGCAGTGGCTGAAAATGCTTAGCTAGCTCTTCATAAGAGCTCCATATTGTTACGCGCTATTCCACGCTGTTAGCGGCGCATCCTGCCGAGCCTGGAGGAATGCACCAAGAAGATGAAGACGACGATCAGAGCAGCGCTCGTGCTGATGCTCTGCCATCTTGTGTGCTGCTCTTTCCTTGTGTAAATATAATTTCTACACTCCTTTGGTTATTCTTATATTATTAATTATGTAGGTGTTGGGATGCAAAATGCATCTTTTTCTTCTCCAAAACACTGTAGAATGTCAATTTAGCTGTTACAAGGTGCTTCCAAATTCCAAATAACCTGCTCTAAAGTGCTCCAAAATGAAATTTCTGCTGCTTCAAAAATTGCTCCAAATCAGATTGCTTGGTAGCATCACCAAGATCCTCTTAATCGGAAATAGTTGGGGTGGTCAGATGCAGTGTAATGCTTTCACATAGGCATACTGTGAAAACTAGCAAAAGCGAAGCTGTGCTGCTGTCGTTGATCGTGGAATAACTGGTAACGGGGTATCAAGTTAACTCTCACTGTCACTTACACGTGGCAGCGGGCTAAGGGCAAGAGCGTGTCTGCTTTTCATTTCTCTGCATCTTGAGACAAGAGACAGACGGAGGCTCTTTCTTTGGTTCTTTGTTCCTTACTTTTTTTCTCTCTGTGTTGCCCATTGAATCATCACTATCATGCAAGTAATGGGCTTTTATTTGTGTCTATATTGTCTTTATCGTAGTCACAGTAATGTAGCATTAGTCTGACCCAGCTGAGTCTAACAAGCAATTTCCTCACTTAGTGCTTCGCACAACACAGATTCCCACAATGCGTGGGATCTGCAGGATTTTTTTGTTCTAAGTTAATCAGGGTATAGTTCAATGAAGTATGTGTAGTAGTGAGTGTAAATTATAAAAGCATGTTACATTTCATATTAACTGTACCTAGCCAGTATAAGCTCATATAACCCACCTTAAAACAAAAAGGTCTGTTAAATCAGGGTATAGGTAATATACATACATCGCCATTAAGTGTGGCTTCACAATAGTGTGCATATCCCCTGCAAGAGGTGTTTCACGTTATAGCGTAGCCAATGTAAGCTCATATAACCCACGCTAAGACTCAAGAAATGTTCACTTGGGGTACAGGTAATTTGCATACTTTTACATTGAGTGTACCTTCACGGCAGTGTGCATTCCCCACGTAAGGGCTGTTTCATGGCGTAGTGACCCTACGCTGCTACAAAACCACTTTTACAGGTTACTTACATGTGGAAAAGAGTCTGTACTTTTCAATTACGTGAAAATTTCCGAAATTCTGGTAGACCATGTGATGCATTCACGGCTCAATTACACTTCGTTGCCCTACACAATGATTACAGGCATCTCACCTACATGAAAGCTGCACCTGCAGGTTTGACAAAGCATACCGCAGTTCAGTACTTTAGTATTCCTCCCTTCATATTTTAAATGAGTATTGGAAAATCCTCGCATATCTTGTAGGCAGTCTCATCCCATTTGCCACAAAAGGGTAATTTTAGAAATTAATGTGATGAACTTGTAGCTGAGATAGCAGGTAACTTATCTTTTTGGCCTTGTAAAAGAACATGCCTGTATTGTACACCTCATGAATCCAACAGACATTGAGGCGATGGAAGGCATAGGGGAAACTATTTGTAGGTTTTGCCTGTACTGTAGAAATTAAGACATAAATATAAAGGAATTAAAATGGACGAAATTCATCAGCAGCCAACCCATGTTGAGGTGGTCATGTGCTACGTGATACCGTTTGGCAGAAAAGTGTTCCACACTTGCCACCATGGCTATAAGTGTGGAACCCATGAATAAATGTACAGAAATACCCAATATAGGGGACGAGGGAATTCCCGCCATTGTAGCTCATTTGGTAGAGCATTGCACACATTATGTACAGGTCAGAGGTTCGGTCCCTGCATGTATGTTTTTTCGTCCACCTCAGGCAATTCCTTTCATCATCATCATCAGCCTATCTTATGTCCACTGCAGGATGAAGGCCTCTCCCAACACTCGCCATCCTTCCTTGTCCTGCGCGAGCTGATTCCATTCGATGCCTGCGAATTTCTTAATTTCGTCCCCCCATCTTACTCTCTGCCGCCCACGGCTCCGCTTACCCTCCCTTGGTATCCGTTCCGTCGTTCTAAATGTCCATCGATTATCTAGCCTTCTCATCACGTGCCCTGCCCGTCTCCATTTTTTCTTCTTAGTATCGTTCATGATGTCAGCGATCCCCCGTCCCTTCTCTGACCCACTCAGCTGTCTTCCTATCTCTTAGAGTAACACCTATCATTTTTCGTTCCATCGCCCACTGTGTGGTTCTTAAATTCCTCTCTAGTTTCTTAAATTCCTCTCTAGCTTCTTTGTAATTCTCCAAGATTCCGCCCCTTAAGTCAGTACTGGCAAGATGCAGTAGTTATATAGTTTCCGCTTGAGTGATGGTGGTAGGTTTCCGTTCATGAGTTGGGAATGTCTCCCGTACGCGTGCCATCCCATGTTTATTCTACGGTGGATTTCTTTTATATGAGTGGGTGTTCCTGTCAGTAGCTGTTCTAGATATAGGTATTCTGTGACTTCTGATGTCCGGTTTTCGATCCTGAAGACACATCTTTCCGCCGTGCCACTTAGCATTATCTTCGTTTTCTGCATGTGCTTCCTTAATCCTACCTTAGCGCTTTCTCGGTTTAAGTCTTCAATCATCTTTTGCAGTTTGTCGCCATCATTGCTAAAGAGTACTATGTCGTCTGCAAATCGTAAGTCACTCAGATATTCACCGTTAATCCTTAGCTCTTTCTCGTCCCAGTCTAGGCTTTTGAAGATTTCTTCCGAACATGCAGTAAATAGCACTGGAGAAATTTTATCTCCTTGTCTGACACCTTTCTGTATTGTGATTTTCCTGCTTTTCCTGAGGAGGAATAGGGTGGCTGTGGAATCTTTGCAGATGTTGGCTATTGTGTTTACGTAGCTATCACATATTCCTTGATGGTATAATGCTGCCAGAAATGCTGGTATCTCTACCGAGTCGAAAGCTGTATAGAAGGGTTTGTTGTATTCAGCGGATTTCTCGATTACTTGATTGATCGCACGTAGGTGGTCTATGGTGGAGTGTTCTTTTCTGAACCCTGCTTGCTCTCTTGGTTGATTAAATTCGTGTGGCCCTTATTCTGTTTGAGATAACCTTTCAATATTTTGTAAAATGCTGAGAGTAGACTGATCGGCCTGTAGTTTCTCAAGTCTAAAATCTCCAGTCTTATGTAATAGGAGCATGTTGACTGACACACTTGGAGTTTTGAGGCATAGTGTGTATAGTGTCGCAAGATTTCTAGTTAGGTCTCCTCCATCTTTGGTCAAGTCGGCAGTTATGCCATCTTCTCCAGCCGCTTTTCCGCGGGACATGCCCTGAATTGCTTTCCTAACCTCGTCAAGCAGTGACGCATGGAATTTTGGAGTCCTGCTCGACATTTAATACTCTCATGGTGGGGAGACTCGTATTTGAGCTGTATAGTTCGGAACAGAAATCCTCGGCCACCTTGGCTATATCACTGAAGTTAGCAAATGTTCTATCCCGCGCAAAGCTTCCTTTTAGTTGTTTTGATGCCGACTCCTTTTCTGATGGCTGCTTCTATTTCTTTCACATTGTGGTTACGTATGTCCCCGACTTTACTTTTATTGATGAGGTTAGACAGCTCAGCGAATTCTATCTTAAGTTAGTTATTCTCATTTGTTGGCATTGTTTGATTAAATTTTTTGTAGATTCAGAGAGCTTACTCACATCTTGTATCAATGCTTTGCCCCCTACTTCAATTTCTGCTTTGGTGATCAGCTTAGTAATGTCTTCGCTCATCTTCTCTATATCCCCATTTTCTTCCTCTCCTAGAGCCCCATACTTGTTCTTAAGGGCAATTCTAAATTCTTCTGTTTTCGCCCTTACGCCATCGAGGGTGGCCTGTTTCCACGTGATTAACTTTGTCCTTGCTGGCTTTAGATTGAGGGTTATCTTCGCCCTTACTATTCTGTGGTCACAAATTTCTACATTATTAACTACTTCCGTGTCTTGTACTATACCTGGATCACTGCACATTGTGAAAGCTATTTTGTGTTTCGTTTCTCTGTTGGGGCTTTTTCATGCCCACTTCCTTTTCTTGCATTTCTTAATGAAAGTATTCATTACACGGAGGTGATTTCTTTCTGTGAATTCCACTAGAATCTCTCCTCTGCTATTCCCATCTCCTCCGTAGTTCTCGAATGCCTGTTCTCCTTTTAGTTTCTTTCCTATTTTCGCATTGAAGTCCCCCATAACAATTGTATCTTGGGTGTGTACCTTGTTAATTGCTGTTTCTACAGCCTCGTCATTGTGGCTGGTCGTTGGTATGTAACCTTGTATTGGTTTTAGTTTGTATCGCCTATTTAATTTTATCACGACACCTGCTACCCTTTCAATGATCCTATAGAATTCTTCAATGTTACCCGCCATGTCTTTGTGTCTAAGGAATCCCACGCCATACTTGTGCTTCTCTGGCAGTCCTCTGTAGCAGAAAAGATGCCTTTCATGGAACCTTGATGGGCACACCAATCAGTGGTAGCTGCTGAGAATTATGTTCATGTAGTGGCCTGTACAGTGAACGTAATCATTGCCCTGATATTCTCGCATGCCTCAGGCATCGTTTCACCATTCAGAGACCAGTAGGTGGCTTCTGCAGTGAGAAGGTCTAAATAATGGTAGAATTTTACATTTATTGAGCTTTACATCTACTGCACAGCAGCACTGGTGCTTTTTGTGATTAAATACACAGTTTTTCAAGCAATTATGGTTGCCCAGCTACATTTTACACCTTCTTTTTCCTGCAGAAGTACTATAATTACAAGGAGCTTTCCCACTTGGCAGAGAGATCAACATTATTCAAGAGAGAAAACTCCAGAAAAGGACTGAAGAAAAAGACCCATCTCATCTGCAGCAGGAGAGAGCACTGCTGCAGTGATCACAAAGTATCGGACAGAAATAAAGTTCCCGCATTTTCACAATGATCCATTGGCCTGCTGGCTTTTCTGAAACTGTGAAATAAAGTATTTATGGCAGACAGTGATTCAAGGGTTAATTTAGAATTTTGATTTAGCGGAAAAATTTTCGGGGGGGGGGGAGGGGGGGTGAGGATTCAAATGGAGGGGGGCGTATAAATCCCTGCATTCGTGACATTCCACTAGATCACATGCACACATTATGGGACAACTTAAGATAGTGCTGTGAGGACTAAAGGCTGTCATATGTCACATGGGCGGTAATGTGTAGCTTTCCAAGGAAATTAAATTTAAGCAGGGTGAACAAATGTTTTACATCTAATGTGGAGCAGTTGTAGGTATAGCGCTTAGCAAATGAAATACGGTACTCGGACCACGTGGTGGCCAGTGCACTTTGTGCGACTGGGGCGCACTGGATGATCGCAGAAAGACCTAGCTGAATCAACACTTCAAACAGTGTCCCACTTTCACCGAGCACTGCAACAATTAGTTCAGTGTCCCCAGCGCAAAGCTACGACGTAGAAAGCATTGGCAGCCATGTGCTCCGAGTATCGAATTTTTCACTGAGCACGATACAGTGCTCCCCTTCAGTTGATAGTTGGCATTCATGTTGTCCGCTTCTGTTCTCTTGTGTCAACGTATTTGTACCTTACTTTAGCATTGGGATAAAAACTTTTCTTGCTTTTATTACAGATATAGAAAAGAAATGTATGCTGACTAGAGTGAGTTATTTCTGGTTCGGCATAAGAGGCTGTTGTACAACGACGACAGGAGTAAACCATAATGCTTCCTGACAATTGGCAAACAATGACATCAAAACCACTCCCCTACAAAAGACATGAAATGCACCGATTTGAAAAACATCCATTTTGACTAGATCCAAAAATGTGGCTTCGAGTTGATAGCAGAGAAATTGCTATTTCAAAAGGACAGAAAGTTGAGCGAGTTGGTAACAGTCCATAGTCAAAAGAAGAGGTGTGCAAGACACGGACACAAGGTGAGCAGTGAACAACACGAACGCTGAAACAAACGTCGTGTTGTTCACTGCTCACCTTGTGTCCGTGTCTTGCACGCCTCTTCTTTTGACTATGCTATTTCAAGTTGGTTAAACATGCGAACCACTTTGATTGCAGAAAAAAAAAGTTATACTTTAACCTAATGAAACACTTAAGTTCATAAAATGGTGTGCTTTCAGATGCAGTATAAGGCAACATATTTATCCATGACATCAATAAACTGGCTGCCACGAAGCAAGATTGAGGCATCAACTTGAAACTGCGGGCACCAGCGGTGGACTACTGTACATGTGATTCTTTTTGTAAATCCATCTTGCAAATTGCACTGTGACAGAGAGTGGAAGCCAGCACTGCTGGTGGACAGTCTCATTAGTACAAAATGTAGTCTTTCTCAGTCTTATCTTGCAAGTGATGGTGAGTGAAAAAGCGTGTCGTCTCGTCAACAAGGTTAACACCTTGCAAGTGATCTCGATAGGCCACAAGCAAAGCGCCGCTGCTTGTTTTCAGATACAGGTAGAGTAGGAACAAGCTATCTTCGATTTGCATGAGGAAATGGCTAACAAGCAGAAGCACGCTACAAGAAGTTTTGAATTTGTATAGCTGAACGATTTTTGATAGCTCTTCACAGTTACCCGTGTGACCACCACTTAAAGAGCTCACCAGGCCACATGGCGAATTTTTGTTATAAACTGGAGGTTATTAAGTGCCCCGTAAGGAGTGTTCTATCACAAGAATATTTGAAATTGGTCTATTATTAGCAGACACACAAATGTTTCAACCGTGCAAAACCGGGATTTCAGGAGGCGAGGGTCACCACCAGTACGACGCCCTCACCACATACCGATTATGTGGGGTGAAGGAAGAAAAAGACAAAAAAATAAGGCGAAAAACGTGAAGCTGTTTGTCCTCTCCAAGGACTGCTGCTTCCTGATAGGAAAATTCATGGTTCAGGCTGCCAGCATAGTTTCTAGTGGTGCAGAGGTGTTCTGTGGTCACGTGGCGACACGTGGCAGTGCGGAGCATCATCCTCTCCTCTTGGCGCATGATGCATATGAGAAGAGAGGAAGCGACGCTCAGTTTGAAATTCAAGCACCTTCCACGGTGCATAGCAATGCAGTTCTTGGCAGGCATGATCGTGAGCACACAATGTACACAGTGCATTTGTCAGCTCAAAATGGCCAGACCTGGTGAGGGGCCCTTGAAGTTCTGCATGCTATGTGGTAAAACCGAATTTCAAGGTTCCTGTTCGACCAATACATAATGGCAAGTGCAGTACAAGGCGTTGGTTGATTCTTTGAACCTTTACTAAACACGTCACAAAGTATTGAAAATGTGGTGGCCATGACAATGGGTGCCGCAAATCTCTGCTCCCACAAAGGGCATGCCACCTACGTGAATGCAGAGATGGAACTTTTGGAAGCCGTATGTAATAGCTGTAGATACAGAGCCGATAGAAAAATATGAAAGTGCCCAAACACACTGAGGAAGCCCGTCCCGGGGCTTCCTCAGTAAGCTATACTCGGACGTGGACCCTGGCTGTCCCGACTGCAGTGAAACTTTTTGTTCTCTGGCTCACATGCTCTGGCGATGTCCCGCGTTGCCTAACGACGTTCTCTCCAGCGAAGCTGAATGGGAGGAGGCCATCACAAGCACGGTGCTCCGAAAGCAAGCCCAGGCTATCCAGAGGGCCCACGAAAAGGCGGAGCGTCATGGCGTTCTTTCCTCCACGTGGGTGCGGCCAGCGGTTACAACGGCCTCCCGCTTGGGAGTCCTTACGTAGCTCCTCAGGATTAATTAAAGTTCATTGTCTGTCTGTCTGTCTGCCCAAACACACAGTTGTACACAGCAGCATCTACAGAACGTCAACCTGCATAATGTGCAGGCGTGCACTCAATCTGATCAGCTTGATGACCATTTACTTTTTAGAAAGGCAGGACACAAAACGGCTGTTTCCACATCTACACCACGTTTGGGGTGCACTTGTGGCTTTGGTCCAGGCTAGCTGGTGATCTTGATGGGGCACTAGGGGTGGAAAGTCCTTGGCCGTGGGCACTGCTGGCCTTGGTTTCAGCTATGTTTGTTGTGGAGGTTGGTGTGGCCTAGTTTTGCACGAGCCTGTGCCAGTAAGATGATCCCCACGACAAAGAGTGCACGTTGGCATGCAAAGGGCCCATTGCATGCTATGCTTCTCACCACATTGCCAATAACAATCCAGTTTTTGGGAGAGGGCACACACCGTACATGTGAGCTCGCTTCTGGAAATTAGTACAGGCATGACGGCTGCCCTTGCACTTGGTGCATCACTGTACCACAGGCATGTATTTTATGGTTGGGGAGCATAGGACCAGAGGTGAACGTTATCTGGATAGAAGCTGCTTTCCCCATGGATTGGGATGCTATGATTTTGGCTTCTGGGATGCAACACCTTAGGTCGCTTATGAATCCCTCTGGCGCCTCATTCCAGAATGGCCTGGAAATCCTGACTGCGCCGCTGGTAGGGCCGAGATGTACGCAAGTACAGGGTGCTGCTGATGTGCGGTTCGGCCATTATTGTGCAGCTCCGGTGCGGCATGTAGTGCTTGTAGAATACTTGGAGCTGGGTGCTTAACGGGGACAAGCCCGCCTCACGGGCGGAACACAACGCGGGACGCATGATGCAGCACGCATGATGCATCACGCATTTGCTGCATCTCATCGAACGCGTCTCGAACGGTCGCAGAAGTAGCGTCGGGCGATCGACGTGTACGTACGTACTGGCGTTGCTAGCATTTGGATGCACCGGAACAAGGTCGCTGAGAGGGCTCAATTGATTTCTGCAGAGGTGAAGCACAAGGTCGATAGTCCCGCCGGTCAGTCCACTGGCTCATTGTACTGGCGAGTGGGGAGCGCAGCACGTCGGCAAGGCCCGCTGCGAAGAGGTGAGGCTTGGTGCAGCGTCGTGGCCGCCAAAGGCGGTGTCACGTACTGGACAGATCACCGGGTTCATTATTGTGAAACAGCGCCACGAAAGTAAGACGAAACACGGAAAGAAAAGACACAAACACAAGCGCCGAACTCAACTCCCAGTTGAGAGTTAGGCGCAGGTGTTTGGCCTTTCGGCGTTTCGTCTTACTTTTGTGGCGCCGTTTCACAATAATGAACCCGTGCCGACTAGCCCAGTTACCAGCGCAGATCATCGGAAACATCCAAAAGATGGTAGCGGTTACGATGGTAGGTTTCTTGTCACATCATACTAGATCCGTTGAGCGGTTTGGTGAGTCCTTGGAAGGATTTAGCGGGGCACAGGAACCAGAAAGTGATGGAAGCGATATGATGAACGTCCATTCACTCTGGCACAACCAGCGAGAGATCCGTCGATTGTCGAAGGATACCGTCGAGCCATCCAACAACCGAACCACGCTGAAGATCACGCGCCTGGCACCATCCGAACCACGACCACGACGATTCGAACTCGCCGTACCTAGGGAGTCTACATGACAGGCAGTCATGCTGGCTCCCTAGCCGAGCAAGCGTGAAAAATCCCCAGAAAATTTTGTCCCTAGGTTTTATGTCACGTGAGTTGATGACGTCACGGATCAACGGCCTTCATTTAGAAGCACGCGCTACGGAGCAGGGTATGCGGGTAGTCCTTACCGTGACGTCACCCCGACCACAGCGACGCCCGTGCCGTCTCGCCTAATACCTTTCCACCGGCCTCACCACGGAGCGGCGCTCAGGCGGTGGTGTGCGAGCTGTATATTCGTGCTCACTGTAGTTCCGCGATGTGACAATGACGGATCGAGCGCGCCTAATTCTCTCTCCTGTGCAGCACCGCGATGAGCGCTCGCGCCATCACGCAACCACCGCGTTCTCTCTCTTATAAATTCTCATTCGCCCTCTCAATAAAATTACACCGTCTCCCGCTCAAGGTAACCATCTCCCCGCTGCTTCGCATCCACACGTTTTCCTTTAGCGGGAGATGGAGTAATTTTTTTTACACGAAAGCATTTTATGCCGCGGTCCACCAAGGAATCACTGACGCACTTCCGTAACGGGAACGGATGTTTGAAAAAATGAACACACATTGAAAACGAAAAAGTCCAGCCCGGTCGGACTCGAGAAATCTCGGTGGTGTATCGATGCAGCTGGAAGCTTCACCGATACACCACCGAGATTTCTTCCTTTATGAGATGGAAATCGACATTGAAATTATATTACAGGAAGAGATGTAAACAGTGAAAACTACGGCAAAAACGATTGCGGAAAGGACAAGGTCGGCTAAGCTTATGTGTTATTATTTAGCGCTAGTGCGGCTTGTTTCATTTGAAAGAAATAGCATTGTCACAAGTTCGTCAAGTGTAAGCTCGACACCAAGTTTCTTGGCATAAACAAAGTGCGAACAAAGCGATGACGCTTACCGCAAAGCTTAGCACGATGTGCAGAATTAATCGCGGTCGCCGTGTATTTTATTGAAGTGGGAAGTTATAGATACGTCATACGAATTTCATTCACTCAAGTGAAATAAATATATATGAGCTTAATTCGCGTAGCCGTGAGCGAAAGGCCGATTACAGCGATGCTTTTGCAAATCGCTTGCGGCTGCGATAGCATATGCATAAGAGAAGTGTATTGAGCAATGCTGTAGCGGTTGTGACGCGCTTTACATTTTTCCGATCGTCAGACTGCTTGAACTAACTACACGCTTGAAATTCGCCACGTAGTTTCAGGACTTCATACGCCTTCACGATCGCAACTGAGTGTATATGGGCAGAGCCGCGAGCCGCGGTTACGCGCTCTTTGCTAGAGTTTATTCCAGAGCCTTGTCCTTGGCACGTAGTTGTTTGTGTGTGCCTGCGTGTTATCACAGCAGTATTTACATAGATGACGGCGTCACCAATATCGCTCTTTTCTTATGCTTGAGTAACTATAATCCGATACATTTGTGCGCATAGATTTCGCGTACGGATTAAAGGCTTTAGTTCGAAGCAGCACTTTTGCTGGGGCATTTTCAAGTCGTACTTGCCTAAACCCATCTCCAGGTGGTTCGTTTGTGCGCTAGTTACTGAATTAAAGCACGCGCATGACGCCGACATGATAGCTCGCGATCATTCGCATCATTGGCAAGGTGCTTGTCGTTTCAATCAGTTTCTCACATCTTGTCATAGCGGGGCGTCGGCGCATTCATTTCTGCATTCATTGAATGCTTCCTACACAGCTAACGCAACTTCATCTCATGCGGCTGCCCCTTGCAAACTGTTGTAAACCCGCCGTCGGCGCTCCGACGCCCCGTGCTCGGAGGCAGCTTTCGCACACGCTGCGCCGGTGGCGGTGGCGCGACCGTGCAGGGCCGCGGCAAGCGGTGGGCGGGACCTCCGCGCCGCGATGTCGATACAAGCCCTGGTTATATCGCTGGTGCCTACCACTGTTTACCAACATAGAATAGGTCTATACTCGCCGTTATTAACTACGCTAAAGTAGCAACTAGCGCTACCTTCTTTTTTTTTAAAGAGTGCACGACAAAGGGTATATGCCTTCCTTGTTCATAAGTGTGTTTTAATGATATGCAAAATGTCCATTTTAACGCGATAGCGTTCAAGAGCTCGTTTCGCTGAAATACCGGTGTCGGCGTCTTGGTTGTAAGCGGCAAACCACCGTTATCCGTGAGCGAAAATGCAAAGGTAGATGACTTTCGGACCGAGTGGGCATCGAAAGTGCGACCCCTCGCTCCGGAGCGCAATGCGCAAGCATGGCTATGACCCCTTACGGCGAGCCTTTTATATGCACCATTTCCCGTTGGTGATGCGCACATCGAGGAGGTACGTCTCGGAGGTGCTTTAGCGCGGAAGAGGCTTGACTGTGACCCGCGAGATGGCGCAAAGGGCCCACGGTGCCTAAAACCCCTTCATGTTGGAAGGTAGCGCCACTTCTTGAACTACGCCGCGACACCCTCGCCGAAGCCGTCAAACTCCTCGTTTTCTCTCCGTAGTTCGCGGAGCCAGCGCACCCGCAAAGCTTAATAGCTGCGGCGCGCAATCAGTTGACCTTGACGTCAGGGAAGAGACGCAAAACTTGTTTTCGCGCGCTACTAACTTCCCTCGCCCGTCATGCGCCTGCCAAGCTGTGGTGGCCCTGTGGCTCCTAACGTGCATTTCGCAAGTGTTTCCGCCTTTCTGTAGGTATGTGAATTTCGGTCGCTCTGGAAATCTCTTCATGCCACGCGCTTCAATGCAACAGTAAGCCAGAGGAAGGCTCGCATGATCCCGAGGACAAATGGACGTTGTGCACCGGAAGCAGTGGCTCTAAAACGTTCGGGGAAAGCACTCCGCCCCATCTAAGCACGCAGTACCGCCGTCTTACCAGTACTCACCTACGGGGCAGAAACTTGGAGGCTAAGACTAAGAGGGTTCAGCTTTAAAATGAGGACGACGCAACGAGCAATGGAACGGAAAGTGGTAGGTGTAACATTAAGGGACAAGAAGAGAGCGGAGCAGTGGGTTAGGGAACGAACGCGTGTTAACGACATATTAATAGAAATAAAGAAGGAGAAATGGACGTGAGCGGGTCTTGTAATGGTAACACAAGAAAAGCGTTGTTCGTTAAGGCTAACAGAGTGTATCCCTATAAGGTAAGCGTGGCAGGGGGCGGGAGAAAGTTAGCTGGACAAATGCGGCCAAGAGCTTTGCGGGGGTTCCTTTCTCTTAGCTGGATCGATGCTTTATCATTGTCTCTATCTATCTGCGCCCTTTCAAATCTTCTCCATGTTCATTTCAAAACACCGGTATCCCTTAAGATCTCCGCTTTATTTTCTCCTCTTACAGGCCTCTAAAACCGTTCTATTGTTTTTGTATCGTTAAGTGCTCCAGCTCCACTATTGTACAGCTATAAGTTACCTATCCTCTTTACCTTCCAGGTCACTTTCCTATTCATGTCCTTTAAATCTCGCCAAGCTCTTTCTCTTCCCTAACAACTAAACAGTACTTGCTATAATTTCTCTGATCTATTTTTCCCGTCCCTATGTCTTTGTCCTTAGTCCTGTCCCTGTTCATTTCCATCAAAGGCTATCCTTTCCTCAACCCTCCTTCTTTTCTTTAGTGGCCACAGAAAAAACCTTTCCGCTTTACTTCTGGGCTCTCCCTCAATCAGTAATCCGCACAAAACTTTCGTGCATCTCTTTATTCGTGCATGCGCTCTCAAACGCTCGCATGCACCCCTGCGTTTGTCCCCTCTGCCGAATTTTTTCAAGCGTTTCTGCACTTTGCACTTTGGACGCCTCTTCCGAAAAGCCTCTCTCGTGCGTCCCGACCATAAAGCCCATCTTTGCGAACGCCTGATGCAGCCGTTTCGTTTAACACGCGCCTTCGAAACCTCTCTCGCGCGTCGACCTCCTGCACGCGGTCGCAGACGATTAGCCATCCCGCGGCGTTTCCTCATTCTAGCTCTCATGAAACGCCTCTCCACAACAACCTTTCTCTCGCTTTTACTAGCCCTGCGCGGTCGCCAACGCCTCGAAAGTTTGTCGCGTTTGCCGATCTTTCGGTTCTTCCGAGCGCCCCTTCCATGGCGTCTACTTGCTCGACGTACCTTAACTTCGCCGCGTTCGCTCTCATTTCGCTTTTTCCGACCTCGCATTCTTTGACGCTCCTTAGCGTCACGTCCGTTGGCAGCGTACGCGTCTGCCTCTTCCTCCCCTGTGACCTCCTCACTTCTGCTTGTACCGCTCCGATCGCGGACTTCACCTTCGCTGTGCTCACTCTCGAGCACGGCACCATTTTCGCACGGATCGTGACTCAATGTCACGTCCCTCACTGTGGGGCACACATCCGAATGGACCCCGTCAAAACTCAATTTGCAGCAACCTGCAATACGCCCTCCGTGAACTATGTGCTTGCAGCGACCTGCAATGCACTCTCGATCAAGTACATGCTTGCAGCAGCCTGCAATACACTCTTGATTCTCCTGCACCGGCGGTGGGTGCTCTTCCTCCTCCCCCGCTGCGCTAAACAGCTCTTGGGCTCCTACGCCCGCATCCTCAATCTTTGACTCCATCTCCTCTATACTTGCGGTAACCGCGTCGCAGATCTCTGACTCTACTAAGACGATTTCCTCGCTCGTCTGAATTTTCTGAAGTTTGCTTACTTCCACCTCATGTTCACTAAATTCCACTGACGGCAGCGCGGGCAAATCTAGACATGACGTCTCCTCCTTATTCCGGTGCATTCGCTTTGCTTCGGCCTCAGCTATCTGTTGCTTTAGTATAGCTACGGTTCTTTCATGTTGCTCTTTTTCCCGCTCATATTGTTCATCGCGTTCTCGTGCACATTCCTCAAAAAACCTCAGAGCCTCCTTTCCTGATAGGTTCCTGCTCTTCGCGATCGCCGCCAAACGCTCCCAATCCATCTTCGCAACCCCCGACGATCATTCGTGACTGGGCCTGGAGATGTTAATCCTGGCAGAGGCTCGCCAATTTATGTCACGAATTACCGCCGGAGAAGATCTCGGAGGGTTGTACTACCGAGCGTGGAAGAGGGAGTGAGAGACGCTTGACGACAGTAGCGTTTTGTCACAGCAAACCAAACTTTTATCCCACGGCAAACCTAAAAATGAACAAAACATATACAAGCCAAAAATATAATCAACACAGAGATGCTTACTAATCTAAATTAATGATGGGGTTAAGTCTCAATTTGGCGTATTGCTTAGTCCTGAGTCTGGCCACTGTGGCCTCGCCGACGCCGACGCGATGAACCCATGGAAAGTTCTTACGTTGCGGGCGCGGTCCCCACTCGTCGTCACCCAGTCCGCTGCCGGTGTAGAGACTGGTCGGGCGGAAGTCGTCGCTGTCCTTTACGACGGCTAGAAGAGACCGCTTGCTTCCGAAGCCGTCACCCCGTCTCCACTGATGACGTGGCCTGACCAAGGGTTAGGCCTAGCCGCCAGGCTAAGTACGAGTGCGGTCCCCCGCTCGCAGTGGTGACGCGTCGCGCTGGTGAATTTCTGCTGGCCGACCTTCGAAGGGGGAGTGTTGGCGGCGCGTCCAGAACCCTCGGCTGCAGCACCTCCGCGGAGCCTCGCTCGAATCTTGGCCGAGGTCTAAGCTACGCCCCGGAGTACCAGCGTCTCGGGCTCCCGAGCTGAACGCCCGCCGTTCCCGTCGACAGAGCGAAGCTGCCGATGCGTCCTTCTTCGGCCGTAGCCAAGCAGACAATCCCCTTGCTCAGCGCTGCTGCGCCCTTTTCATGCCTCGTTTCGCGCGCCACGAGCGCACGTGCTGTTTCATCGGCGGACGGTCTTCGCCGTCGTCGTCGTCTGCTCTGCGCCGCCTCCGTTTGACTCATGACACCACTCATGAGGCGATCCTTGCGCAGCAAGAGCACTAGGCCGCAGTTTCACGGTGAATTAATTTCATGGAACATGGGTTTGCGGCATAGCGATCACAGTCTCGATCTACTTAGACTAAATAAAACAAGTTCTATGAACATGTCATAAGGCGCACCGGCAATCGTTTTAAACGGTATAAACATAACTGTTTACGGTTCATGTCCTTTTTAAAGGGTCCCTGAAACGTTTTTTTTTAACATTGCGTCACTGCTTAGGCAACACAATTATGAAACCATTCCCACCGTAAATAAAGCGAAGCACCATGCGCTAACACAGCTATGGGCTTATTTCTGTCGCCTTCTTCCTTACCACTGCTGTTCCTCCTCAACTCGATCTGCTGCGGAGTGCGCGCTAGCGACGACAGCGCCTCCCGCGTCAGCCGCTCTGCCGAGCCCACCGTAGTTACATAGCGCCCCGATATCCTCACTGAGGTCGCCCGCCTCGGCAGTGCTAGCCTCTGTATAGAGCGCCGGCGACTCGTGTGTACGCCGCCAGATGCCGCGACGATACCGTTGGCTGAAACGAAGGAGTACGTTGTAGAAGCACGTTGTTCTCAGCTAGGTTTTGAAAATTACGTGCACGTCACTGGCTCGGGGCCAATCAGCGACCTCTCATTCGATCGGTCGATGACGGGGGCGTTTTAAAACGCCTTTTGGCGAGCCGCTGAGACCTTTTGCGATGCACGTGTTGAAAACCTTATTGTAAATTCCACACTTTACGCAAAGCGCTCAAATCTGCCCTCAAATGATCCTAATGACTCGCTCTACTGGATCACCATGTTTGCACAAAATCGTCAAAACCGTTTCACGGTCCCTTTAAGAGTCCGCTGGAGAACGTCCTAAAGAATACTGCATACGCACAATCAATTAATCAGTCATCAATTGTTTCTGCACGTGCACAGGGTCAACTGGTCGTGGACCATTGCACGAAGCAGCCCCTCGCGTTTAACCAGGTTTTAACAGGAAGTGTTTCCGAATGCAGTTTAAAGAAAAAGTTTTAACACCGGGAGGTACACGGCAGTCTACAAACCCTTCTAAGCACGTCCTCATCAGGCCGATTTGAATAAGATGCACGATACAAAGGATCTGGGAAAGTCGAGTGGGCCAGTGCAGCAGAAATCGCCTTTCGGCTCTCGGTGAAAATGTACGCCAATCTAACCTAACTTTCCGGAAAAGAAATGAGTCAACGACTTCACTGAGAAAGCAGTAAGGAGCCTGTGAAATTCATTTGGTATCTAATGACACTGCCCAATGAGGAAAGTAATAAACTGATCGGATCTGTAACATTTTCACGCAAAAACGAATGGTCACTTTTTAGAAAGGCAAACAGGCGAGAAACAATTTGCCGGATGGATCCGAGACCACCCCTTTGAAGTGGGAGGAACAGAGGCTGCATCGATTCATAACCCGAGCTCCAAATACCTTTGACAGACACACAGACAGGGATTGCCTTCATCTGTGCATCTGTTAGTTGTGAAACTTAAAGGTCGCGCTGTTATAATAATCAGTAATGGAATACCGAATAGTCCCTGCCCAGACCTTGCTCCAAGTAAATGTTGGAAATACGCGATGCATATACTGAATGAGGAATGTTGAGCAATGCTGCACTTGCAGCACCTACATGAGTAGGGAAACTAAGAAGGCGTAGCGCGACTTCAGCGCGACTGAACATCGACACATCGCTCCCTTGCCATGACTTTGCCATGAATTTACATTACTTTGTACCTTCTTAACTTCTCCCGACCTATAAGTGTTGGTATTCCCGCACTGTGAGGCAGTGACAACTAAATAGCGCAGATCTTTTTTTTTTTTACTAAACAATGCCTGCATAGTGTGTTGGCACAGTGGCTATAGTGCACACCAAAACCTGAGCTTTTTTAGGGACGAAGCTCCTTAGGGCATAGGCTAGTCCGGCGTTGTCGTCGTCGTCGTCGTAGTCACCTCTAGGTCCCATAATGATCACGAGATGGCGCTGCAGTGCTGCTTAGCTAGTACGTGAATTGATCACTACATGGCGCGGAGGTGCTTGCTGCGTGCTCTTGTGTGATAGGAGAACGCCAGATGGCAGCTGCGGGTTCACAGCATATCCACGGAGTGAATGATGAGGAGTGGGGCGAAGTTGCCGTCCGTCCGTCCGTCTGTCTGTCCGTCCGTCCGTCCGAGCGCTGCGGTGCTGCTTAGCTAGTATGTGAATTGATCAATAGATGGCGCGGAGGCGCTCGCTGCGTGAAGGAAGGCGGGAAGGAAGGCGAGGATCTAGGACTAGGATTTAGTGTAACAAAATGCGAATTGATTGTATTCAATGATCCCAACGACCAGGCGGTATCCATACAGGGCCAAGAAATACCGACAGTAAGCGAATACAAGTACCTTGGCGTATGGGTAAATGAGGGTGATAGATACATGAAGGTACACGAAAAAGCCTTGGCAGAAAAGGGAAAGAGGAATGCAGCAATAATGAAGCACAGAGCGTTATGGGGACACAATAGGTACGAGGTGCTTAGGGGTCTGTGGAAAGGGGTAATGGTACCGGGGCTTACATTTGCGAACTCAGTGGTGTGCATGAGGCCAGAGATACAATCGGGAATGGATGTGAATCAAAGAACTGTGGGACGCCTCGCGTTGGGTGCTCACGGGAAAACGACAAACGAGGCTGTAAAGGGCGATATGGGATGGGCGAGTTTTGAGGCAAGGGAAGCGCAGAGTAAAATAAGGTTTGAAGAGAGGCTAAGGAATGTGAAAGAGAGTAGGTGGGCAGTGAAGGTGTTCCGCTATTTATATAGAAAGAGCGTTGACACTCAGTGGAGAAAGAGAACTAGGAGGCTCACCAGTAAATATACGGCTCTAAGAGAACTGACAACAAAGAGCGCAAAGGGAAAAGTCAGAGCGGCGGAGAAGATTTACTGGAGGGCAGCGATGGAAAAAAAACCGACTCTGAATTACTACCGAGAGGGCAAAACGAAATAAAGAGGGAGGCATTTTATGATAATTCAAGAGGAAGCGCTTTATTGTTTGAGGCGAGATCGGGCTGCCTTAGAACGCGTATTTATAAAGCGAAATTCAGTAAAGAAGAAGAAAAATGCACATGCTGTAAGGAAGATAGGGAAACGACGGAGCATGTTCTGATTGAATGCGGAAATATCCACCCAGGTGTACGTTTGGGCACCACCCTACAGGAAACCTTGGGTTTTAGGGCGAACAACGGGAAGCTGAACATAGGCGCGATTGAAATAAGTAAGAGACGGTTAGAATACTTGTGGCAGAAAACTAGAGAGAACGGACAAAAACAATTATAGGGCAAAATACGGACTTACCTGCCATAAGGGGCAGGGAACTGGGCTATGAATATCCGTGTTTGCTATGGTATGATCGATTTGACTGAAGTAAATCTAAAAGGCATGAGGAAAATTTATAGAGAGAGAAAAAAAAGTTCTTAAATCTTCTTACGAGCCTGGTGGCGCACATCCCTTACGAAAATGGATTTAGAGTTTCTTTAGAACTCCTAATCAGTTCCTATAGAGTCTAAAGGAACTCAATAGGAACTCGCCATCTATAGAATGTTTTCCACAGCACGACTATAGAAAGTCTAAAAATAGCTGTCTATATAAACACGTCATTTCACGCACAATAGAAAGCGTATTGACCTCATATGTACTGAATTGTATAAAGTAACTTCTATAGAGTGTCTTTAAAACATTTAACGCTTTCTTTCTGTACACTGGTTCATCATAAGCACTCTATAAGAGATGTATCTACTAAATTCTATAAAGTAACCTTTATAGAGTACCTTTAGAACTTTTAACGCTACCTGTGTATAGACTGCATTTCTATATGTCCTCTATAAGGGATATATAGACGGTGTATGAATACGTGTAACATTCTTATCAAAAAAATATTTCATCAAGGACCCACTTATGCCCACTGCAGGGCAAAAATCTCTTCCATATTTTTCTCCAATTAACATCGTCATGCCGTAACTGCGGCCATGTTGTCGTCACAAACATTTTAATCTAATCCGATCAGCTAGCGTCCTGCCGCCTCCCGCCACACGGCAGACTGGACTCCCTTGGAATCCAATCTGTCACCCTTAATGCCATTGGTCACCTCCCCTACGCACTACATTTCCTTCCCATATGCTAATTTCATGACCTTGACTTCGACTAGCATATGACTAAAATTTGCGCAAGGGAAATTAAGCGCAGCGGTGGCACAGTGGTAGAGTATCGGCGTCCAGTGCGAGAGGTACCAAGTTTGAATCCTAATGCGGGGCCGGGACCATCGGTTTTCTTAAAGAAAGCAGAGCGCCGGACCTTGCCTTCTGTTAAGTACAGTACCCTCTCCAGAGGACATCGCCCAACGTGGCGAGCAAGTGGCATAAAAGGTTTTTTTTCCAAAAATTATTGCGAAAGGTTTCTATTGCCATCCTAAAGAAACACCATAGAACATCTCTATAGAAATTTGTCGTTACAGTCTCAAAAAGAACTAGGTATAAATTCTCTATTGAAATATGTCTGTACGATATTAAAAATAACTCGATAGACATGTTCTATAGGAAAGCATCTATAAAGTTTCTATAAGAATGCGGTGGCCAAATAACTTTTGGAACTCCATAGAAAAATTCTATAGGGCGTCAAAATAAACACCACAGGATTCTATCCAGCAAGTTCAAAAGGCTTTCTAAAAAACGCATTAAAATTTTTTGTAAGGGATGTCACCGCCCCGTTACAAAGGGGACGCTCATAGCATCCATCCATCCGGCCTATAGTGTGATAGGAGGGCGCTAGACGGCGACACACAGTTTTTGTCACGTCCTTGATGATGTACTGGGCAAGATTCACGGAAGATTCACGGTTTTTACCGATGAACATCCGGAGCTTCTCCCACTCATCGTCATTCACTCCGTGGATATGGGTGGATTTTTTTTTTCAGGGCTAAAACTAGCACCAGAAGCGGCACACAACTTTTCTGTAGTTGCAAAGGGGGTTCTTACACTCATTTTATAAACACAGAAAAAGGCCGCGTCATCTGCATATGCAAAAGACGGTGTCTCATTTGACGCCAGATGAAACCCTTGGAAAATATGTTCTTTCAGGATGCTCATACAAATGGTCACGCATGCTCATACCATGTGTAGCTTGCGTATTCTGTCCTTCAGTGCTCTGTTCGACCCACATTAATTAGCTCGTTGTAGAATAGACGTCATTCCACTGGAAGTGATGGAAACATGTGTACTACCTGCAACTCTCTTCATGACCTCGGAGGTGAAGTGTCCGTGAAAAAAATACCGCAGAATTATCGATGACAAGTAACAATTAGCTCCTGGTAGTCGGCACCATAGTGCATTAAGGAAGTCTAGTACGAACAATGCTTACACCCATACACCCATCTTCGAGCCACATTTTTGGGAAACGTTTCAGTCACAACAGTTCCACAATGAAAACTTACGTGTGGTGGCAACTCGTGGCCGTCTGCCAACCTGTTCGGTTCATTCTCCGGTGTCCTAATGGGGGTTTCTCACGCATCAGCGCCGCCCTTCATGCTCCTGCTCGTGGGCTTATTTAGGTAGCCTGTGGCAGCCTGATTACGTCTTGCCAATATGCGGCACTGGCACTTTCGACAAATGGCACAAGTCAAGCTTGAAGTGTTGAGTTCTGATAACTTAGCTTGAGAATACGCGTTCTCCTTCTTTGCGTGCTGGTAGCGTTCCTCTAAGAAAGAGCGTTTCCATAGCCAACGCGCGCCTTTCGCTCTCTCTCTCTCTCTCTCACAAGACGGCAGAGGCACGCGCCGGGAGGCACGCGCCGGGAAGCACGCGCCGAGGGCGAGCGCGTGCCTCCCGGCACGCGGGTTACGCCTGCCGACTGACGTCTGACGCGTGACAAGGTTAGACTAAGAGGAGCTTCGCCCCTAAAACAGCGATTTCGTTTTTGTTTTGCATGGATTCAAGTGGCATTTGGATCGATCCGGTCACATGATTCGAGGATCGATCGCGAAATGACAGAAACTGGATCCGCCAGCTCATCGAGCATTTGAGACAACCTGAATTTCGGTATTCTATTATAATGTAGGGGTGCGACTTCAGGAAAAAGATTCTATGACAGAGTTGTGTTATGATCGAGTAAATATACTGTATGTGGCACTTTCGCCTTGCGTTATATCGAAATGAATATGTTAGACTAAATTAGTGCAACCCTACAGAATTCTATACATTGTTTATGGGAAACGGACAGTTTTATCATCATTAGTAGTATTCTGTATCAGCGAGTTGTTTTTCCCGTCTTTTATGCGTTTCGTTTTATGTGATTCAACTAAAAAATTACAAATAACGCCAATATGTTTCTTGTGGCTTCATGATACCTTGGCTTCGTCAAGTTGTGTCTAAAAAGGAAACTGATCCCTCTATCCACCCCTTATTTTTCATACAATTGCTCTGGGGCACGGTACTCTGCGGTGGTTACCCAGTACAAGTGGTGACTCAGTCCAAGCACTCCGTCTTTGACCCGTCGAAACAAGTTGGTACGGCTGCCCCGTTCCCACTCAGAGGCTCAGACGAATACGGGAAATATTGTGCCGAAGTTTTGAGCATTCGCCCGTGAGTAGTGCAATACCTGCATTACGTACCACAGCTTGCTGATAACGAAGGGGTTGCAAATTGTGGCTGGGGCAAGAATGGATAAGTGCGTCCCTTTCCACTTGTCCACCTTCTGCCGAGTTTCTTTAGCCGGCTTCCAGAACTCCTCGCTCTCACGGTAAGCGTCGAGCGGGACGCGTATGTACCAGCCCGGGGTCATCGTTCAAGGCACGTTGGCGAAAAACTCCGGCGTCGATGGCCACAATCCACGCCAAAGCCCAAGGCTCTTGGACCTGTTTACGCCACTGCGTGTAACTTGGCTAAATTTGCGTAGAGCTTGGATAGCTTGTATTATACTATCCTGATCCCTTGTAAAAACATCGCTACATCATCAGCATATGCTAGCAGCTTCACTTCGGCTGCCTGTAATTCAAGACTGTTGATTCTGTTGTTATTCAGGACTTTCACACACAGTGTTTCAACATACTGTGTTTCAATATACGGAACGGTGCGCACTGACGGGGGCCTCCAAGCTCTTATTAACAATAAACCTCGTCGTGCAGTCATGTACGCCATGGCCACTCTCTAGCTGATAGCCGAAACATAATTAGCGTAGTTTATCATAGGGATGGTCGATTAAATTTTTAAATCGATTAATTGTTAATCGTTCGTCGATTTCGACTGTCATAGATAAATTGCTTTCGCTGTGATGTTCTAATCGATTAATCGACATTTTTTATAAATGCTTGAAAAATGATGCCTTGTTGTTTGAGAAGCGTTGCTTGTGTTTGATATCGACACAAGTATTCATCCGACGCGCTAGAGATCGCATGTGCGCATTAGGGGCTGCGTGAAAATTCGCACTTTCGCCCACTGAACACAGGCAGCCCGTCGTCTTTGGATGTTGCCAAGGGTCCAAAATTCCGTGGGTGGCCATGATCCACGGACGATTCGGCAGCAGGTCGTATTTCCTCGAAGTATGCCTACTAGAGTGAACCGAAATCGGAGGCGCTTTAGGCGACCACACTGTTTGGAAAGTCGCACCGGAAACATCCAGTGTGGCCGAGGGTGAGGAAATACCGAGAAAGGTAAAAACAAAAGAGACGAAGAGGAAAGGAAAGTTAAAGACGCTCGCTCATGTAGGCACGGCAACGTTTCTCGGTTTGTCCGTTAGATGTTGTGGAAGCCCTCGATAATACTATAACCACGAACTGACGTGATCTCTTCCTTGAGGTCACTCATGCGAGATTGCACAGCAATCACTGGTCTCAAACAGGCCACCAGTGCAGGCATCTGAGGGAAATGGAGCGACACGAGCTTCTTCTCCCGGCTAGAATAAACGGCAGCCGTGCCAGTATATACTGCACAGGTTTCACCTCGTCGCCGCCTTAACTCGGCGCTACGCGCACCTTTCCAATCGCGCGTACAGTTCGAACTGTGAGCGCTGTCTCATGTATCAGAGATTAGAAAACATAGTATTTCGCGACTGTCCTCCATTCGTGCAACAGCAATAGACGGCGGCCTCTAGGCTGGCTGACATGGGAGTACAAGCAATATAGATGAAAGCTGTATTGCACCCGAAATAGGCAAACATACAGAATTACGAAACGCTACAAGGTCATTGTTTCTATAGAAATGAACTGGATGCTAGACGTTCGGTGTACCATTCCGCAAAGTTGCGGATTATGAAAAGCGACTATTACAGTTAAATGCAGCTACAGTGGTTTCTTTCCATTATGCGACTATTGGATCTTTTTCATGATCCTCGAGTGCGTTTCCCTGCACAGCATATTCGCCCAACTAATGACGGCCCCTGTCACGTTTCAAGTGGAGGCGAGGTCCCAGTTACACGTGTTGGGGTTTGACTATTATGAGTGTTTATGTCAAGAGAGCTGAGTTGACATTTTCCGCGTCATAGCACGCTGTTTCGCGGATGTCAATAGTTGCCATGAGTTGGGCTAACTGCATTGCAGGAAAGCTAGCATTACAGTTATCAAGGGGTACATAGCCGTTAAGGCAGACGGTTGGGCTAGTTGGTATCAAGCGTAATGAAATATTATTATTAGCATCCATGTCCCCTTCGCGCAAGCAGTCATCTTTTATTATGTATATACGGATCACTCATTCCTATCCCCATCATCATGCTTCATCGCTCTTTTCCCCTGTTGCGTTGCCCCAAAGTAGAGTACAAGGCCTGGGCGTACTAGATCAGGGCACCCTCTCTACCTTCCAATAGATTATCTCTCTTTCATTGGTGACAAATAATCTTTAATTCGCTAAGGAGTAAAATACAATGGCAATAAGAACGGAACAGCCAAGAAATAAGCAGCGCATATTACAATGTGGCGCTTACACAAGCAGAAAGTAAAATCTTGGGATTAAATAAAACGGTGTAGGCGACGGAGATCCGGCCGAGTTCATTTCCATCTCTATGGGGTATGGCCGCCTGCTGTTCCGGGCTCCTTCTACTTGCGTAGAGATGCGCGCTCGACATCTGCGTCTCGTCGTCGCGCGCCTTGCAGTCATGCGCTCCGGCCATAAAGCGGTGTTAAGGTGGGGGGGGGGGGGGGGGGGGGGGGTGCCGTAATCTATTAATCGAAGAGCTTTAATTGATTAATTCGATTAATTGAAATGGAGAAATTGACGACGATTAATCGATTAACGGTGTGCATTTAATCGATTAATCGTTCACCGATTTTACCATCCCTAGTTAACACGGCAAGCAGAATTCGGCGATCAACACTATCGAAAGCCTTTTCAAGGTCAATCTGTAGGATGGCGACACTACCATTGTATACTCATAACTTTCGAGTATTCTACGCCCTTTATGAAGGTTTACGACCATGGATCGCCCTTTTACCCGCAAATTTTACGAGGCCCGACGATGTCCAGTATCACCATCTGTAATCTACGTGCTAACACCTTCATGTAGACTTTATACTCGACGTATGTAAGTGCTATAGGTCGATACGCTGAAACATATTTTAACTAAGTAATCGGTATTGGGTATGAGAACAGTATGGGGCGACCTGTATGACGGAGGCAATGTATTTAATTTCTACGCTTCATTAAAGATGACTGTCAAAACGGCGCTAGTTTCGTGCTTGAACTCTTTATAAAAACTAACTGTGAATCGGTCAGCTCCCGGTGATTTTTCGAGGTTTAACTTACCTTAAAAGCTTTGATGTAGCGCAAAAACAACACACGGACACAAGAAGGCACATATGGACACCACACAGCGCTGTGTGGTGTCCATATGCGCCTTCTCGTGTCCGCGTGTTGTTTTTGCGCTACATCAAAGCTTTTAATATGAACCACCAACAAGCCCGCATCGCAACTCTCGATAACTTACCTATTGCCTCTCAACTTCGGCTACGATTTTAACCCGGCCGTTCCAAGCTCTCTTTTATTTCGTTATCCAAGGCGCATTCTAGACGCGTTCCAAAGTGGGCGTCAACGCACCCGTGCGGCGCCGTACCAGGGCATCGATGTGCGCCGCGGTGGTGTAGTGGTTATGGTACTCGGCTGCCACTCAAAAAATTGGCTGTCGCTTAACTCAGTTATGCCTGGGAGTGCATAGCGAGAGGTACGGTTAATATTATTGTTTAGCTTGCTTTTCTTTAAGGTTATATATTTTATCGTTTAACTTCGTACGTCTGAGCGTTTAGGTTTGGTTGTTACGTCTCGTTGAGTTATGGTAACGGTCATTTTTCTTTAAAGTGTAACGCATTTATTTTGGAAGTCTTAATGTTGTTGTGTCTCAGTTGCCTCAAAGACAGCCTGATGGTAGGTGAAGTAGCAAGCAGCCGTCTCAATGGCTCCGACAATGTACTTTGAAGCCAAGATTTCTCTCTTGTACACCCGGTCGACCATGGCTTCCCACTGTGTAGTCTGCATGTTAGGGTCAGTTGCCAGATCTACGTTGAAGTTATCTTTAAGTGGAACATTAAGCGAGTACGGGGTCTGGTTCAAGTCTCCTGCCACGACACGCAGTTCCTCAGCGATTCCGCACTTTGGGATGCAGGTCGCCACTACTTCAATGGTTTCCTGGATGGGGTCTGTCAGCAACACGTACAGCGCTTAAACGGCCAGACCGGTTTCGACCAGCCGGACGGCATATGCTTCAACTTTGGCAAGTGCTACGGCAGGCAACGGAGAGGCGGCGATTCCTTCCTTAACGTAGACGCAGCTCGCTGTTTCACCGGCTCCTCCTCTGACGTCATGCCAGATGGCGCGGCGAGCGGCGCTGCTAGCTGCAGCGGTTGCTAGGCAACGGCTCAGCTCGGGTGTGGGCACCGGCCACAGCGAAACGGCGAGAATACGGCCAATGCAGCACTCCCTACAAAAACGCTGGTTCGATTCCCGCAGCGATGGTCGCACTTTCGATGGAGGCGTAAATGCCAGAGGCCCTTGTACTGTGCGTTTTCAGTTCATGAACCCCATGTGGTCAAAATTTCCGGAGCCCTCCACTACGGCCTTTCTCTCCTCTCTATCTCTTTCACTCCCTTTCCCCTAACCTCACGGACGCTTAGCCGTGCTCCCTACATGGGCTGCAGAAATTAGCGTCCTTTCCTAACCGAACCACAATCATCATCGAGGAAAGAAGCGTGACAAGAAAGAACATAAGCCGCGTTGGTACACAAAGCTATGAAAAATAACGGAACACGTAATTTTTAAGGCCATAACTCATCTTGAAACAAACGAACTTCTTTTATTAATGAAGAAGAGATCTTTATTAAAAGTAAGCATGTTTCACGGCTCACTGCAGGAGCAGGGGCTAAAGCCAATCAAGCCTGACAAAGACCCCTGTCCCTCCGCAGTTTGTAACAATGGACAGTATTCTAATACAATATATAAGCAAAAGGAATTTGAAATCTGGGAAGCAACTTGCACTCCTATAAAAAACTCAGTCATACATACACAAAGAAAGTTTACACAGCGTAATCTACTTAAACAGAAGTTACGTACACGAAAATATAATACAGCGAGGCAAAAATAAGTTACAGAAATGAGAAGCGTGAAAGGCATGGCGATATATTTCTAGTTCAGTGAAATTTATATGTCTCTAAAAAAATGGCTGAGGCATGAAAGAGCGCCAGTTAATATCCGTAATGTATACATGTAGTTATTATTAAGTTCATCACTTGTTTTTTGAAGGCAGCCCTACCACTTTCGAAATTTATTCTTGTTGCTAGAAGATTCAAAATATGAGGCGCCTGGTATTCAGCACTGTGTTTTCCATAATTAGTTCCTAATTTAGGTGTATTCGCTTTTTATGTTCTCGTAAAATGTAGTAAGGTCATTCGGTGCTGGCTTCAGCACGGTTTCAGATCAGGCCTCTTAACTATAACCCAATTAGCTGAATTAACTCATGACATAGCCAACGCAATGAACAATAACGGTGAATTAGATGCCATATTTTTAGACTTCTCTAAAGCATTCGACGTTGGCCCGCACCAGGACTTAATCACAGAAGTATAGGCTTTTGAAATTGATAAAAAAGTAATATCCTGGATAAACAGCTTTTTAACCAAACGAAAACAGAACGTCGCAATAAAAAACCATCTATCGCAACCACTTGATGTTTATTCTGGAGTACCTCAGGGATCGGTTCTTGCACCCTTGTTGTTTTTAATGTCCATTAACGACATCCACTTCTGTAGAGAACCCTGTTCAGATGCGACCAAGTTAAACTCAACAGTTCACTGCAGACAATTTATTCCTGGTGTATCACTTGGGGCAAGAAATTAAACACATCAAAAACCCACTTCATTTCATTCACAAATAAGACAACCCCCCTTAACGTTACATATACAATAGGAAGCTCAATTATCAGCCAAAGCAAGCAAGTAAAATGCCTAGGCATTACACTATCGCCGAACCTCAACTGGGAACCACATACCTTGGCCATCTGTCAGAAAGCGGAAAAGAAATTGTCCTTCCTGAGGAGAAAATTGCGCCCGGCACCATCTCAACTTAAATCAAATGCATACCAAACCCTAATTAGACCATATTTAGAGTACGTCGATCTCATTTGGAGTCCCCATCAAAAACATCTTATTAGCAAAATAGAACGAATACAAAAATTGGCAGTAAGTTTCGTATATTCAGATTTCACGAGGCAGTCCAGTTCTACAGACTTACTAGCAAGGGTAAACTTAAAACCTCTTTCGCAACGTAGAATAACCTCGCGACTAATATTTCTTTATCAATTATATCATGGTTAGTTCCATATCACGTTCGCATATCACCCTCCTAAGCATTCATTGCGACTGAACCATTCTAAAGCAATCCACCAACCATTAGGTCGTGTGAATGCTCTTAAACATTCCCTTTTTCCGTCAGCCATTTACCACTGGAATAGATTATATAATAATATTGTGTGCTCTAACACCATTGAATCAGTCATGAATCTCATGCAGTGTTGATGTTGAATAATGAGTTGTTGACAAGATGTGTATTTCTGTACTTTTGTCCCCACTCCTGCATGAGCCGAGAAAGGCCTGCAGTACGGTCAAATAAAAAGAAACAACGTTGAATTCTGTTGGATTAAGGTAGTAATATGTGTATTTTAAGAGATTCACGAACTTGAAGACGAAGAAGCTTAATCAGCTATCAAGTTTAAAGACACTCCTTCCTTATATAGACGCGAAAGGCCGACTGCGTACAAGAGGCAGGCCGCAATTCATACAAAAGAAGCGGTGAAACATGCTGTTCTTTGCGCCCGTATGGTGACTTCACTAACTTCTCGTTTCCGACTTTCATCAACGCCTCCATCGTGGCCGCGTGCAAGACGCTCCTGCTCAGGTTAGACGGAACTTTTGGATACCTCGTGCCAGACAAATTCGTGAGAAAAAGTTCTTGGAGGCTGCAACGTATGTGAAGTACAAAATGAAAGCAGCGAGCGCCCCTCTTCCACCTCCGCCTTGAGAAAGAATGTGTGGCTACGATCCCTTTCAGGCAGCGTGGATAGATTTCGTACGCCCGCTTTACGTGGTAACGAACAATCTGTCGTTAAAGGGTTACAGAGCTCTGTTCACTTGCGCTGTCACAACAGCTATACACTTAGAATTGATCAGTAATCATCTGCAGACATGCACTTCGACGGTTCGCTGCACGTCGTAGATCGCCTGACGTCACATGCACGGGCAAAGCACGAAATTGAAGAACACTTCAAAGAATCTCTTCTTTCTCAAGTACGTCGTTGAGCAGTGAACTTCGAGAATACTGCTCTCAAAGAAGGCCGGGATGGAAATGTATTGCCGAGAAGGCCGCGTGGTGGGGAGGCTTCCCGCAAACATTGATAACAGTGAAGTCCACCATGCGGAACAACCTTGGCTAAGCAAAAAGACTCAAGCCCGGTGAATTGACCCGGTACGAGGTGGAAGCAGTGGTCTCAGGCCCGTTACTTACCTCGTCATCACCAGAAGAAATGGAAGTACCATTGTGATCCTTTTACCAGCTAATATCTTTACTAGTAAAAAGAGCACGAGCGTTCCCATAACAAACAAGGCAGGCAACCTTTCAAGCTCACATGCCGCAGTTACAGGAAGGTGGATGCCTCGCACACAGTTAATTGAGCATTTTCGAAGACAGTGGAGAAATGACTGTTTCTTGAGTCTCTGATCTGCACATCATGCGAGTGCGCAAGCTCAAGATTCCAACAGCCTCAAAGAGGGTGAATTAATGCTCGTTTATGAAGATAAAACAACGCGACAGTTTTGGAGGACTGAGGACGTGATCAGAACATCAGGACCTGCTCACTTAAGTTACCAAACCACCCTGTTATAGGAAAATCTGTACAGCATCTTCACCCCCTTGAACTTTCGTTATCTCAGAGGACTGGAATTGCACACCTTTCTGTGGGCTGTGGACATTGACGTCCACATCCCACAGAAAGTTTAATCGTGCTATCCCAGCGCGAGCGCGAACACAGCGGCATGATTAAAAAACGAAGAGCAGCGACAGCTTGGCCATGACCATCATGGCAGTCGCCCAGGTCTTTTTTCATGTAAATGCAGTCGTTTCTCTCTCAACGAGCGCGATTTATTCTACAGCCATCGCATAGTTCTGTCACTTTTACATGATGACCTGTGAGGGGCTGGTTAACGTGGTTAGCACACCCTGGAAACAGATCTCTGTCATCTCGGACACCTACCCACGTTGACGACTTGTGTCGCCTTGTTGGGTTTTGCCCCTGAAATACTATTTCAAATTCAATAAGCAGTTCGAGAGGCAATTCTCGGAAACATCACTGTTACGAGCCGCTGTTGTAGCGACTCGAAGGAATAAAGACGCTGAGAGCGGAGAAAAGGAGACCTGCCTCGTTGCTTTCCTCGTGTCCTGGCTATTCCGGAGGCGGGGAGCGCTTATTCCTTGTTCTCTCACCCGTGCGCGGCCCCGGTTTCACAGTGGGGGACAGCGCTGCTTCCTCATCTTCTCTGTCCTGTCCCTGCGGCGGTCCCTGTCCCTGCCGCACTCAAAACAACTGCTCGTGCACTCACAAACACACACACAAGCACACATTACCAGCACATCGTAACAGCCATGGAGGCTTCTTCATCGTCCGTCTGTGCTAACCTAGCCTTGGAAGCCTTAGAGGGTACCGCGCTGTCGTCTATCTTCCCTGCTCTGGAACGTCTAGTGCCCACGACGGACGTCCATCGGACATCCGAGATTTGTCGAGACCTTTTGCTTCTTTGACGGACGTGCGACGGACCTCCACTGAATCACCGCATACAGACGTCGGCACGTGGACATCCACAGGGCATCGGACGAACATGAGGTCTCGGATAGCATTACAGCCAAATATTACACTTCTGGAACGCCGTACATATGGAGGCATTTTTGAGTGCCCCAGTTATGTGTAACTGATAAATGCTCTTGAAGCAAAATGTCAGCTTGCAAAAACAGCATTAAAGGGACGCTGGCACGAAAATTTGCTCT
>JABSTT010002966.1:0-28913 GCA_013339685.2 Hyalomma asiaticum
GGCGTAACATTACTCAGTGAGAATTAATTTCGTGTCACAAACGAATCATAAGCGATATCTTCGACGCAATTCCATCGACACCGGCAAATGCCTCGGTCGCCTCGTCAGGTCAAGACGAGAGATCAGCGCGTAAGCTCCGCCCTCACGAAGCGCGTCCCCGTACACGCTCGTAAGACATCGCATCCTCGTCAGTAAGTATAAAATAAACATATTTTACAGCCTGGCTTGGTCATACAACACAGAAAAACACTGCCGATACCTTCGCGAGGGACTAGCACATCACAACAACCCAGTCAGTGACGACTACGAGGGTAGGCCTAGCTGCCGACCCTCTGAGTAGTAGTCGTTTGCTGTCAACCGCGAGCTCGTCACAACGTGCTCATTTTTACCGATACGATTAACATTTGCTCTCATATGTCGTGCGTTAACACATGCGATTAGTTTTCTCGAAACGTTGTTGTAAATGAAGCGCTACGGCAGAAACGAAACGAGCCGCTTCGGTGAGGCGGCCCTTGCCGAGATGTTTGTTTACCTTTCCACGGCGGTTGCTTTCGATCTCTCCGCTGGTTTGGAAACTGGCGTTGCTTTGCAGATTGATTCACATTAGGCATAACACTAACTAATAAGCATTTATTTCGAGCCAGAAACAAGTCATAATCAATATTTTCCACGAGATTACGGCGATACCAGGAAAAGCCACGGTAACCTCGGCCGGCCGATGGGCGGCCAGCAGCACGACGTCACGCGTCTCCCGCGCTACCATTGGCTGCTTCCGTCAGACTTTTCCGTCCGGCGACGAGAAAATCTGCGCGCTTTGACGCTCGCCGGACGACCGGAGCAGGAAACCGGTGCAGCAAAAACACCCTCCGTACACCCGGTACGGCTGCCGGATCGCATCGCCGGACTTCGGATCGCATGCAAAATCGGACCATGTGTCCAGGCCTTTAGCGGCCATTAGGAGGGGGAACAATGGCGGATTTGTGGCCATGTGCGCGCGGTGTGTTGTGTTGCTGCGCGTAAGTGGTTCCGTGGGTCTCGTTAGAAGTGTTCTGTGGTCTCGGACCGTGCCGTGCCGTGGCGAACTGCAGGTGTTTACAGTATGCAGTATTCGTGCCGCGTTCGAAACTACGCAGCGTTCTCCCGCTGGTTGTTGCAGCCAGCGGGTCTGAGCTAGAGAGCGCCTAAAGAGAGAGCATAGATGGGCTGTACGGCGAGTGAAGGATGTTTGCAGTGCTCAGCGAAGTCATATTGTCAAAGCGGCATCACAGAAGGCGACCATTGTCATGTAATTTGTACGGCGAATGCCTGGCAGGTCAGTGACAGGTGTGCAGTGTTTCTGCTCGGGGCATCGCACAGCAAGACATTAAAGCATGCTTTAGTGCTACATGTGTATGTTGTTTGTAGCTATGAACTGCGCTTGTGCGTGTCATAAGCACTTTTTTTGTTCGTGTGCGAATACGATGCTCGCTCTTCGCAGTACCTTCGGCATGAGAGCACGAAGCGGGGTTCTCACAGAGCGAACTTCCCCAAGGGAGGTCCCGCGTCTTAAAACATAGCAAGACGCGCCGGCGCGTTCCCAGCGTTCCCGCCGCAGCACGGTAGCACGACCGTTGGCCGGTGCCGGCCAGCAACGACAGACTTCGGAGACGCTGGCTTCGAGGGGACGACGGCGCGATAAAGCACCGCTGTACGCCGTTATTTGCGCGATGCCCTTAGTGTACTACACGCATACTACATTGCGGTACCTTCGCAGCAGCTCACCCCGCGCGGTCTCTGAAGTGGTGCCGGCGGTCGCCGCACTCTCGGCACTCTGGCGTCGCGTGATCGCCACAGATGACGGGCGCGTGCGCATAAATTTCTGGCTTGTGCCAACGCGCGACCGCCGCCGACGAAGTTCGCTTTCTTGAAGCTGAAAATTTGTGGTACGACGGTCGCCTTTGACGCGTTCAGGTATCGTCCACGATCGCAGCCACTCGCAACCATTCCCAGCGAGAAGCGGAGCGTTGGCTTAGGATACCGCATTGCGCATGCGCCTCGCCCCGTTGACATGGCTGAAACCGGTCCATTGCCGATCTCGAAGGCTCTAACTCTGGCTTCACAAAAAGTGACGTCACAGCCTCTCCTCAGTTTTATCCTTCCTCCGTGGGCATAAACATGAAGGAAAGAAAAACTAGGAGCGGGCGTCACGTGACAATCTTGAAGCCTAGTCATAAAAAAATTTAAAGGAAAGAATCATGGGAAATAGGCCCTGATCACGTGGTAGGCAAGCGGTCGATTTAGTCGACTGGGGAGTTTCGCTTTTGATGCGTCTGCTGCGGAGACGGCGTAGGCAGGCGTAGGTTTCTGCACGGAGCATGTCTGGCGTGACAAACGCACACGCCGAGGCAACGCGCTGGCCAAAGTTGTCGAAGGTTCGAACGTGTGACGCTGCCGAGTCTTTGCAATGTCAGACAGGAAATGCATCTAACTACTACAGTACTACTGAACATTACGTTCACGCGGCTCGCCGCTGCGGACACCGGGTTGCAGCGAACGAAGCTGTCTGCATCATATGGTGAGCGGCTTTGTGCCCAACAACCAGTACCGCATCGAGGACGACTCGTCGCGTTTTGGTGTGCTCTCCAGCATCGAAATGGGGAAGCCTTTCGTCCTGCAAATGTCTGAAGGAAACCAAGCCACATCTGCGGTGGCAATTCATCGTGTTTGGGGTTATTTGAAAAGCAGTGGCGCCAGCACGCGTGCTATATTAACATGTTGAAGAAATATACCGGCAAATGTGCTGCTACATCCGAAGACGTTGCTGATGAGCCTTCCCAAGTCCAGTATGAACCAGTATGCTTGCTGTATTAATGATCACAAGACTTGCTTATAAAGCGTTTCGCTGCAATTATGGACCTCACATTTAATGTAGTTATTTTATATATAAGTGCGAGCCATTTGCACAGGTATTTCATATTGTAAGATTGAAAGATTTCAAATACCTAATAGTAAAAAAATGTTGAGTGTATCAACAGCTGTCATTTTTCTACACCGACGACAGACGTGTAAGATGCGTGTGCGAATGGTGTTTTAAAGGGAATGACAACCGATTTTTGAGGACCCTTCTTTTTATGGCGCAATGGAAAGTTCGCCCCCTGTACTGTTTTTCACCTGCAGCGGTTACTTCCAAAAGCGCGTGGATATTTCGCACGCGGAATTTTTCGATCTGAGAAACCTCTAAAAAAGGCAGAGTACGCACTCTAGCAACGTTGAAAAGTGATAGCGATGCCGATAATCCGCCTCGCTTCCGGACATCGTTCCGCTTTCGCAGGTGTGAGCGTAGCTGTGATTAACCACCAACACTTTGACCTGTTCAACTATTTTTCAAAATAAAAAGACGGTGCGACGAGCTGGCATTGTTTGCCAGGCCGATCTTGTATTTGTAAGTCGTTATTTCGCATGTCGGCGCCTACTTCATGAATGGCCGGGCTCCGGCGCTGCCACTCTGGCCATAGCCGAGCCAAGCCAGGCCAACTAGATCCGAAACCACGCTTTCGCACGTGACGGCAGAAGCGTGCAGTAGCAACGCGCGCTACAAACGAAGGGTTATCTGCACATTGTAAGTGACAAAAAGCTTATGATATCAAAAGTTTCATGCGGTCCGACACTAATAAACCGTTAAAATATTGCATAAATTTGTAGAAGGTCACGTGACCGCACTCTAACTCTAGTTCGTATGTTTGCCGCTTGAGTTACCAAACGTCAGTTTTCGCGACTTTGCATGAAGAATGAAAAACATAAACCCGTGTTTATTGATGAAAAGTGGCGTCGTTTCAGCCAATGCAACACACAATCTTTCTGCCAGCGGGGTCATCTCAATTCAAGTTTTGGGTGGTTGTCTGTCCCTTTAAAACCTCACGAAACTGAGTGATGGTGAATGAAAGCCACATCTTCTACATCATAACCTTCTTTTAGGTAATCTAGGTGAAGTACAAGAAAGGGAAAATTAAACAGTGCAGCTGAGCATTGTTATGAGAGGTCAAAGACCTCTCGTATCTTTTTCATATAGGCATAAAAAAATAGCCAATCGTCGTCAGAACTATAATTAAACCATGGCCCATCATCGAAGTGTGTAAATAATTCCTTTGCTAGCCTGTACCATTAACTAATGTAATAAATTTGATAACATGCTGCACTGGCAATATTGATCAATTATCATTTTTGGGGCACTAGCATAATTTTCTTGCTTGTTTGTCCTTACTGGGATTAAATTTAAATCAGGCCAATGGTAAGAACATTACTTGGCCTCTACAACTTTTACAAGCTTGTTTTTTCAGTTAGTGTAGGTCAAGTAGCAATTATCTGTATGCCATCTGTTGTATAGCTGAATCATAGTAATGAGAGAATGCTTGTGGACAACGTGGTCATGGAGGTAGTGCAATTAATAGCTGAACATATAAACTTTCATGCAGAGCAATACAAGTTTGCTCAATGTCTGGTGAAACAGCAATGTGCGAGAATGTTTTACAGCGAAAGCAGTTTATCGCTAGGAGAAACCAAAAACCGCTCGTCCGTGGACCGCGCGCGGTCTCCATTGGCTGCGCCTTCCAGTGCCGTCGTTCTCTGCGCCATACCAACGCGCGCGTGCCATTGGCTGGCCCGTGAGTGACGTCGTCCATCCCGTCGCAGCCGTGGCGCCGAGCACGCGCGCATCAGCTTCGACTGAGAGCTTCCACATGGGTAAGCCACGGATGTTAGCTCGCGATGTCAAACGCTTGCAACGACGGCGCGCCGAAGAAGCAGCGTTGCGGGCAGAACAGCGTCGACGTGATGATTGCGGGAGCGCGTTCGCGGGGCGAACGCCCGCTTTCAGCGAGAGTTTCTCCAGCGGCACTTTGGCTTCGGCTGCGACGTCTGTGTCGGGTTGAACCCACTGCTAAACACCGGGGCCGCACATTTCAGCTTCGCTGGTTAACCATTTGTACGGAGTGCTAGGGCTGTAATTTTCTTTTCTTAGTTTCTCTTTTTCATCTAATTGACAAAATCAAATGTAACCCACAGGCTTTTCAGAACATTTTATGCCCTGTATTTGTTTGAACAGTCATGATGAGCCATGATACATACAAAACAAAACTGATCTTTTGTGTGCGTGTATATGCTTATCTTTTGTTGAATAAAACCTAACAGCCGCTTTGAAGCACCCCACATCAAACCATGCTGCACTGACCTTTTCTGTGCTTTGTACTTCTCCTGCTTGGGCCCAAATGAGCTTGCAGTGTTTTGTAAATAAAGTAACACATAAATGCTTAAATCAGCTTCGACTAACAGGTTCCTATACATGGCAGTTTTCACCTATGTTGTTGCAATTTTTAAGTTCACAGAGGTGTAAACAGAGATCTTTTTGAGCAAAGTAACTCCTTAAGGAACATCTTCCTAGCTTGTTCTGGGTATGTGATTTGTGTCATGGTGTTTGCCCTGCCACCCATTTTTGTACATCTAATCTGTTGCAGCCACATCTAGTAGAGGACACACCTGAAAAAGCCTTTCTGAGGCGTGACGCAAGGTGCTATTCCAATTTTCAAGCAACGATCAAGAAGAAGATCAAGACAAGAGACTGCAGCAAGCCGTCGCCGGCTCCTTCAAAAGGTTGCCCACCTCCAAGACGTCATTAATGATTTAGTTGGGAATAGAATTTATAGGAGATGGGGATGTCGCTACGCTGTAGAGTCTTGGTGGCGTGAAAAACGACCTGCTCGAGGGCCAGCTGGTATGAATGTCTGGCGCGACATCTTCACTCACTTACTCACCAGAGCTCAGGGCTTTTGCGCTTACACTGCACTTTTATTCTCCAAGAGCCTATCGATACATGCAAGTTGTGTTTGACACATGCCTTCGACATCAAGGACACTATGCAAATGGTATCAATCAATTGATGGGGCTGCTGGTTTTTCAAAGGAGGCGTTGACTGCATTGTCCGTGAAGGTAAACCAAAATTCCCAAAATGGTTACGTACTCCACATTATGCAATCTAGTTGTTGATGAGATGGCTATACGAAGGCATGTGGAATAGGACGGAAGAAGATGCATGGATGTGTTGACTTGGGCGTTGATGTCAATGATGACCACTTTCCAGTTGCCAAAGATGCATTTGTTTTAACGCTGCTTGCAGTCAATGGCAGATGAAAGCTACCAATTGGCTACTTTCTGGTTGATGGCCTTGATAGTGAACAGAGAAGCAATCTGGAGCATGAGGCTGCTAGCTCCGCTCACGAAAAAGGCACATATTGTTAGTTTGACGTGTGATGGTGCTGCAGCAAACTTATCACTGCCTGGGAGCCTTGGCTGTAAGATGGACCTGACTGAGCTGGATGCTTCTTTTCCCCACCCAGTTATTAAAAGGCCTGTGCTTGTCCTGTTGAATCATTGTCATTGGCTGAAGCTGCGGTGGAACACCTCGTGCGATAAAAAGGCTATTGTCAATGCGAATCAACAGTTTATATTGCGGAAACACATTGATGAGCTCCATAAGTACAGAACACAGAAGGCTTACATCTGGCGAACAAACTTCGACAGGCACACATCAATTGGAAAAATCAACCCATGAATGTATCGTTAGCAGTTCAAACGTTTAGTCAGTAAGTAGCAGATGCCATTGGAGAATGTAGAGCTAGAAAAATACCAAAATTTTACAATTCCTTGCCAACAGAACAGTTTATAACACATGTTAACAATGCATTTGATATCTTAAATTGAAGACACCCAAGGCAGGGAGGATAGAAAAAGCCACTCTGTCCAGAAAATGAGGCTCATATCACTGCGTATGTCCAAGAATTGGAGGCCTACTTTTGCTCACTCAGGCGAGTCTGCAGCAGGTACACTAATGGCAGAGGCTAAACGAAAGACAGGCTTCATTGCCTTTGTGCTATGCTTAGACAGCACCGTCCATCTTTACAACCACATGGTGAAAGAAAATGCACTACTGGCATACTTTCCAACTTCCAAGCTCAGTCAGGCTATTTTTGGTGCAGTAAGGTCGTTTGGGCATTGCAATGACAATACAACAGCAAAGCAGTTTGTAGTAGCATACAAACGTTTCATAGTGCACAGTGAGGTCAAGGATATAGATGGAGGAAATCGCTTGCCATGAGAACACATCGAAATCCTCTTTGCAAGCTAATCTGAAAAACCAGCGTCCCTTGATGTAATTAATTTGACTGCCCATGAAAGAAGCCCTGCAAGCAGTGAACAACTTCCTGAAGCTTTTTCGGTAGATCATGGCTACTCTGCTGACCCAGGGAGAGTGTCTGACTTGGAGATGTAATTGCACACATAGCGGGGTTCGTAGCTTGCAGCTTACTGCTTCGCCTTCAGTGTGATGAATGTGCTTCCGTGCTGAAGGTATCACCTCCCCCATCCATGACTGCATATTCCCTGATTTGGCAAAAAACACTAGGCAGGCTCATCTATGCTTCCTCTGATGTCCTGAACATCTGCCGGCAATGTGAGAAAGACCTGCGTAGAGCGCTTGTGTGCTTGCCACTACCTTTCCAAAGGCTTGCAGCTAAAGTTGCAGTGGCCACTATGACAACCCTTGTTGGCAAAAATTTCTTCAAAGTGCTGAATCAGCACATGCTAGAAAACCATCCACATGAGTGGCACACATCGCATCTTATGAGGGTAATCATAGACAAGTACCTTGATGTTAGACTGCGCTATGTTGCCAAAATGACAACCGACAGTCTTCACCAAAAAAGAATCAGGCAAAAGCACACAAAGTTGACACAGTTTAAGGACTAATAAGTCTAGATAATGTAGCAAATTTTGAGGTAACACTGGATGATTATTCAGTTACTCCCAATTTTCATGTGAGAACAAACAATTGGCATGAACGTTCAAAGGCCACTATTACATTATTAAATGAAAGCACAGTTTAAAAAAAGCTCTTGTTTCTTAGCAAGTCGGCAAGCAGTAGTTTCTTAAGAATGTATTGGAAAGCTTGTTCACTTCACATCCAAAGAGTAGACTGGCCTTTTTTAATGTTGCCACAACAGTGCTTGGCCACAACAGTTATAGTGCCTGCAGCCTCTTGCAGAGAAGCAGGGTCGTTTTTACTTGATTCTCTTCCTGGTTTTAGCATTCACTGCAAGGACCCACTGGTTTTAGTGATAACATACACGGCATGGATCACTAATTGAGTGCAAAAAGGAATCTCATTAAAACGAGATTGTTATGAACATGACTGTACAGTTCTAAGAGCACTGGGCCATGATGGCAGTCAGTAGGTGCAGCTTCCTCATGGTGAACCAAGCTGGTGCCTCAAGTGTACAAATGCAAACCTACCATTCACTTTGGACATTTGCTCTATGGGTGCACTGAAAAAGCTTTGCTAGGGTGCATGAAGTTTTCGAACCTGTCATTGGCACATAGCATTGTAGGTAAAAGGTGCTTCACTACTCATGCAAACAAGCGAAATCCTAAAGACTTGAGCTCTAAGTGTCATAGTTGTGGATTCTCAACATCTACCTAAATAAACTGAGGCACAAAAAGACTTGCATTTTTCCTTCTCGGGAATGTGACTGCTTCTAGAAATCAAACTTGTTACATTGCACTCATAAAACAATACTACCGCTGAGCAGTCGTGGCAAGCTCATGAGCACAGTGTGCAGACATCAGGGGAGAAATGGGATGCCTTACTAAAGCATGTTTCTTGTTTTGCTTTAAGTTCTAAGCTTTAATCACTTGCACATAAATTCTGCTAAAGCATTTGTTTTGCATGGCCTCAAAGCAAACTGTATGAACCATGACTATGCATCACTAGAGGATACTGTATAATGATGTGGACAATCTGTGAATGCTCTCAATGCCTTATACTGGTGCCACACGGGCGTTTCAAAGGCCTTCGAACCAACTGTCCATCGACGCAAAGATCAAGTTTGAGCTCCTACACGGGCGGTTTCGATGGCCGTCGAGTCGATAGTCTATCGAGTCAACGGAGCACCCCACGACTCCTTCGAGACTTCAAAGGCCATTGAACGACGGAAGCGGAAGCGGCGCAAACTCCGAGACTTGGCGCACCGGCAACTCCCGCACGCGTTAGTTTCTGAGGCCATGGCCCTATCTATGTCGTTGTGTCAATAAGTAGAATCCTACACCTGTGAAAAATATTGTAAACGTTCCGAGAAGCCAACGCTCTCACTTTATTGCATTAGTTCTAGAACGAATACGCCGTCATTGGTATAAAAAACAAACGCCATGCAGCTGGTGGGAAACACCGCGCGTCGCGCCATCTGATGTCCACAAATCAAACCAATTTTTGGGGCTCACACTAGGCACTTAGGCTTAGCAGTGTCAAAATCATCAAGTTTTCTGAATAACGATTGCAAAACGTCACGCATACTTTGTCCCTTTTGGTACATGAGATTAAGAGAAGGCTCAATTTAAAGTTTGTTTCTTGCCGTCGGTGCTCATAGCAAGAAGCTAGTGCGAATCAGAATTGAAGCGGGTGCCTTGGTTGCTGCCATGTTGTTGCGAAATCACTCGGCGATTCAACGGCCGTTGAAAACTGCCGTGTACAAGCGCCAGAATGTATATTGAGTCGATAGAGTTGTGGGCTTTTCGAAGGTCATCGACTCGAAGGCCTTCCAACGTGCCCGTGTGACATAGGTATTATCCATGCGACAAGTGTAACCTAGAGGACAGCAATGCATTTTCAATGTTTACTCCGGCACATCCTTCAGCTGATCTTTGTTACATTTGTCTCTTCGTCACCTGGAACACGATGGTTTTACTACCAAACTGTTCATTGGGTTTAGTGTACTCTCTTTACAATAGCCTTCTATGATTTTTGTGTACACTATGGACAATGAACAGTTGGCGTATACATTAAATGAAGTTTCACTTGATTACTGTTTTTATACTCTGTCAAATGTACATTCATTTGGGGATCAGAGCTTACTAAAGCTGTTTGCCTTTAATTTTGCAATGCTTTGTCTGTGCTTGAACAGTGCTAACATTTTTCTAGGTGTTCAGTAACATATCTGTCTGCTATTTACTTGCGGCAAAAGCCAGGATAGTTTAATGCCTGCAGATTTTGTTTGTTCTTTCACTGCACCTTTTTTTTCAACTTTAATGTTGCGACCGACAACTGTCCTTTTGAGATGGTTGCATATTTTTGCCTGTTTTTGAAACCAGTACCATCACAAAAGCCTACAAGTGTTTGTGATTACAGCACACATATTATGGCCTGTAGTGGTAAGATTGAATACAGTGTCTCTGTGAGCAAAAATGAAGCTACAACGCAAGAATACCTGCCCCTACTGTCTTCAAAACCTCTTGTTGGGCGAGTTGGTACATTCTTAGGACCCGCCCCCCCCCCCTCTTTATCTGTATTTTTTCCCCTCCATTTCCCATGCTTCATTGCGGCACTTATAAAGCACGTCATTTTTCCAAATAAAGCCAGTTGTTACTCCGCACTCGTGTGTCCGTGTCTTTCTGTGTCGTCTGGTTGCGCCGGTGCCTTTAGGTCCTACTGTATTAGCGGTGCTTGTTGTGTAACATTACTGTATAACATTATTATAGATATGTTCTCTAGCATTCAAATATGGTCACTAATACTGATGCCATGGACCAGCAGCATGATTAGCTTTTTCTATGTGATGCTTGCAATTTTCTTTACTGCTTTACTGTCTACAATATACCCAGTTATCTTGTTTCTTCCTGTATTTGTGTGAAACGTGCAGTGAGCATTCAATAAATAATAAAACAATCAGCTTTGTAAAGAATGTGCATCCAAGTACGGTGGCAATTGCACAGTTGCACAATCAATCCACAAGCCCACATGAATTCCATGCTTTCCCTTTGGTGCTGTGTGTCCAGTTTTCAAGCCAACAGCTCGCATATATCATGGAAATGGCTGTTCCAATCTTGTGTCACATCAGCGGTGAAAGAAACTTCCCTACCGCAATGTTGGAGGAGCTGTTGCAGGGCTAATATCGCATTCGAAAAGTGCTGACTAATGCAGGGGGGTGCAAGAGGGGCACTTAGACCCACCAATTCACACCAACCACTCTTACTCTATCACCGATGTCCCCATTCTTCACTCCTGCTTGCTTACTTTTTTATGTTTCGGACACTGCGGAGTCCCGCTGTTATTATGTTCACCACCACCCCCAACCCTCCCGCCGTTCTGGTTGGAGGTGGGGGTGAATATAATAACAAGCTTCGCCGCCTTCAAAACAAAATCCTGCCGACGCCCATGGACTAGTTCACATGACGCACGAATTCCGTCCACTGGCTGTGTTGTGCGTTAAGGTGTTTATTAGATGAAACTAGACGCAGCCGTGCGGCAACGGTCTTGTCCAAACGGGCACGGACCTCGAGCACGAGCGGCGTCTTTTTCAACAGAGCGCTGAAGAGCGAACCCCACTGTAAGGCGCTGGAGAGGACGGCACACTACAAGGTTCCAACGCTTCGTTACATGTGTAACGATACTCGACGCACGAGGAGCGAGCGTTTCGACAGCGTAACGACGTGGCACCACACACTGCTAAAAAAACAGCCCGCAAATCCAAATAAACGGCGACGACCACGGCGTGTCAAGCCGGCTAATGCTGTTTATTTGTCTCAAAACGAAGGACGCACATCGGAGACTGACAAAATGGAAACGCGACATATGATGTTCCTGAAAACATCTGTAAGTGCAAAACAGCGAGGCCAACATTTGCTAGAAAACACACACCTCTGTCAAAGGGCACAACAGCAGATTTCACAAACCTTAATGTGGCAAATATGGATCGCGGTCCGACGCTGTGCACAGCTTTCCACGCGAGAGCGCTGGCCAAGTCCATCGACAACTGTAGCATGCGCAAATGGCGCCTTATCAATTATATAGACACGGGTCAGGCCCGCCTTTCGTCGGCCTCTCGCCGTCCTTTCTCCATCGGGCCCCATGCCGCGGACGCTGCTGCAAGCGGCAGGCGCCACTAAAAGTTACCGGGTGCCAAACAAACAACCTCGAGTGGTCCGGCAACCTTGTTGGCCTAATCCTACCCAAGATGCACCGCGCACTAGGCCCTCGGAGCGGCGACAGAGGAGGTTGCATGGAGGAAAGAAAAACTATATGGGAGGGGGTGTCACGTGACTTCGCTAGCTTCGGCAAGCCAACCTCCTCTGTCGCCGCCCCGAGGGCCTAGTGCGCGGTGCATCTTGGGTAGCATTAGGCCCACAAGGTTGCCAGACCACTTGAGGTTGTTTGTTTGGCACCCGGTAACTTTTAGTGGCGCCTGCCGCATGCAGCAGCGTTCGCGGCATGGGCCCCGATGGAGAAAGGACGGCGAGAGGCCGACGAAAGGCGGGCCTGACCCGTGTCTATATAATTGATAAGGCGCCATTTGCGCATGCTACTGTTGTCGATGGACTTGCCAGCGCTCTCGCGTGGAAAGCTGTGCACTGCGTCGGACCGCGATCCATTTTTGCCACATTAAGGTTTGTGAAATCAGCCGTTGGGCCCTTTAACAGCGGTGTACGCTTTCCAGCAAATTTTGGCCTCGCTTTTTTGCACTTACAGGTGTTTTGAGAAACATGATATGTCCCGTTTCCATTTTGTCAGTATCCGATGTCCGTCCTTCGTTTTGAGACAAATAAACAGCATTAGCCGGCTCGACACGCCGAGGTCGTCGCCATTTATTCGGATTTAAGGGCTGTTTTTTTACCAGTGTGTGGTGCCACGTCGTTACGCTGTCGAACAGCTCCTCGGGCGTCCAGTCTCGTTACACATGTAAAGAAGCACTGGAACCTTGTAGTGGGCTGTCCTCTCCAGCGCCTTACAGTAGGGTTCGTTCTTCAGCGCTCTGTTGAAAAGACGCCGCTCGTGCTCGAGGTCCGTGCCCGTTAGGACAAGACGGTTGTCGCAGGGCTGCGTCTAGTTTCATGTAATAAATACCTTAACGCACAATACAGACAGTGGATGGAATTCGTGCGTTATGTGAACTAGTCCATGGGCGTCAGCAGGACTTTGTTTTCGAGGCGGCGAAGCCTGTTATATTCACACCCACCCCTCCAACCAGAATAATAGCAGCGGGACTCCACAGTGTCCGAAACACAAAAAAGTAAGTAAGCAGGAGTGAAGAATGGGGACATCGGTGATTGAGGAAGGGTAGCTGGTGTGACTTGGTGGGTGTAAGTGCCCCTCTTGCGCCCCCCTGCATTATTCAGCACTTCGAATGCGATATTAGACCTGCAACAGCTTGCGATATTAGACCTGCAACAGCTCCTCAAACATTGCGGTAGGGACTTTCACCGCTTATGTGACACAACACTGGAACAGCCATTTCCATGATATATGCGAGCTGTTGGCTTGAAAACTGGATGCACAGCACCAAACGGAAAGCATGGAATTCACGTGGGCTAGTGGACTGATTGTGCAATTGCCACCGTACTTGGATGCCCATTCTTTACAACACTGATTGTTTCGTTATTTATTGAATGCTCATTGCACGTTTCACACAGGTGCCAGCACATTTCACACAAATGCAGGAAGAAACAAGATAACTGGGTATATTTTAGAAGGTAAAGCAGTAAAGAAAATTGCAAGCATCACATAGAAAAAGCTAATCATGCTGCTGGTCCATGGCATCAGTGTTAGTGACCATATTTGAATGCTAGAGGATATATCTGTAATAATGCTATACAATAATGTTACACAAGAAGCACACCTAATACATTCACGTAAATAAGACAGTAGAGTCAGGTATTCTTGCGTTGTAGCTGCATTTTTGCTTACAGAGACACTGTATCCAATCTTACCTCTACAGGCCATAGTATGTGTGCTGTAATCACAAACACTTGGAGGCTTTTGTGATGGTACTGGTGGCAAATATAGGCAAAAATATGCGACCATCTCAAAAGGGCAGTTGTTGGTCACAAAATTAAAGTTGAAAAAAAAGGTGCAGTGAAAGAACAAGATCAATATTCTTTACAACACTGATTGTTTTGTTATTCATTGAATGCTTATTGCACGTTTCACACAGGTGCCAGCACGTTTCACACAAATACAGGAAGAAACAAGATAATTGGGTATATTCTAGACGGTAAAGCAGTACAGAAAATTGCAAGCATCACATAGAAAAAGCTAATCATGCTGCTGGTCCATGGCATCAGTATTAGTGACCATATTTGAATGCTAGAGGACATATCTATAATAGTGTTATACAATAATGTTACACAACAGCACCCATAATACATTTATGTAAATAACATCAGGTATTCTTGCGTTGTAGCTGGCATTTTTGCTTACAGAGACACTGTATCCAATCTTACCCCCTACAGGCCATAGTATGTGTGCTGTAATCACAAACACTTAGAGGCTTTTGTGATGGTACTGGTTGCAAATATAGGCAAAAATGTGCGACCATCTCAAAAGGGCAGTTGTTGGTCACAAAATTAAAGTTGAAAAAAGAAAAAAAGGCGCTGTGAAAGAACAAGCAAAATATGCAGCCATTAAACTACACTGGCTTTTGCCACAAGTAAAAAGCAGACAGATAGCTTGTTTTATTGCATACGTACAAAAATGTTAGCACTGTTCAAACACAGCCAAAGCATTGCAACGTTAAAACGCAGACAGCTTTAGTAAGCTCTAATCCCCAAATGAATGTATATTTGACAGAGCATAAAAACAGTAATTAAGTTACATTCATTTAATATATACACCAACACAAAATCATAGAAGGCGTACACTAAAGAGAGTACACTAAACCCAATGAGGTACTTTGGTAGTAAAACCATCATGTTCCAGGTGACGAGGAGACAAATTTAACAATAATCAGCTGAAGGATGTGCCCTAGTAAACATTGAAAATGCATTGCTGTCCTCTAGGTTGCACTTGTCTCATGAATAAGGCATTGAGAGCATTCACACAATGTCCACATCTTTATACAGTATGCTTTAGTGATGCATAGTCATGGTTCATACAGTTTGCTTTGATGCCATGCAAAACAAATGCTTTAGCAGAATTTATGTGCAAGTGATTAAAACTAGAACGTAAAGCAAAACAAGAAACATGCTACAGTAAGGCATCCCATTTCTTCCCTGATGTCTGCAAACTGTGCTCATGAGCTTGCCACGACTGCTCAGTGGTAGTATTGTTTTATGAGTGCAATGTCACAAGTATGTTTTCTAGAAGTATTCACATTCCCGAGAAGGAAAAATTCAGAAGTCATTGTGTGCCTCAGTTTATTTAGGTAGATGTTGAGGAACCACAACTATTACACTTAGAGCTCAAGTCTTTAGGATTTTGCTTGTTTGAATGAGTAGTGAAGCACCTTTTACCTACAATGCTATGTGCCAATGACAGCTTAAAACTTCATGCACCCTAACAAAGCCTTTTCAGTGTGCCCACAGGGCAAATGACCAAAACGAATGGTAAGTTTGCATTTGTACACATGAGGCACCAGCTTGGTTCACCATGACGAAGCTGCACCTACCGACTGCCATCATGGCCTCAGTGCTCTTAGAACTGTACAGTCATGTTCATAACAATCTCATTTTAATGATATTCCTTTTCGCACTCCATTAGTGATCCATGCAGTGCACGTTATCACTAACACCAGTGGGTCCTTGCAGTGAATGCTAAAACCAGGAAGAGAATCAAGCAAAAAGGACCCTGTTTCTCGGCAGGAGGATGCAGGCACTATGATTAACTTAACTGCCAAACACTGTTGTGGCAACATTAAAAAAGGCCAGTCTACTCTTTGGATGTAAAGTGAACGAGCTCTCCAATACATTATTGAGAAACTACCGAAGCCATTTCGCTTCAGTAACTAGTGAAGCTACTGAAGCTATTACCAACTAAATCATTAATGACGTCTTGGACGTGGGCAACCTTTTGAAGGAGCCGGCGACGGGCTTGCTGCAGTCTCTTGATCATCTTCTTGGTCGCCGCTTGCAAATTTGAATAGCACCTTGCTTCACGCCTCAGAAAGGCTTTTTTAGGTGTGTCCTCTGCTGGCTGTGGCTGCAACAGATTAGATGTACAAAAATTGGTGCCAGAGCAAACAACATGGCACAAATCACATACCCAGAACAAGCTAGGAAGAAGATGTTCTTTAAGGTGCTTGCTCAAAAAGATTTCTGTTTACACCTTTGTGAACTTAAAAATTGCAACAACATAAAAACTGCCATGTATAGGATCCTGCTAGTGCAAGCTGATTTAAGCATTCGTTTGTTACTTTATTTACAAAACACTGCAAGCTCATTTGGGCCCAAACAGGAGAAGCACAAAGCACAGAAAAGGTCAGTGCAGCATGGTTTAATGTGGGGAGCTTCACAGCGGCTGTTAGGTTTTATTCAACAAAAGATAAGCATATGCACGTACACAAAAGACCAGTTTTGTTTTGCATGTGTCATGGCTCATCATGACAGGTCAAACAAATACAGGGGATAAAATGTTGTGAAAAGCCTTTGGGTTATATTTGATTATGTCAATTAGATGAAAAAGAGGAACTGAGAAAAAAACATTCTTGGCACGATGGTGTTTCACCAGACATTGAGCAAACTTGTATTGCTGTGTATGAAAGTTGATATATTCATCTATTAATTACACAACCTCCATGACCACGTTGTCGACATGCTTTCTCTCATTACTATGATTCAGCTATAAAACAGATGGCATACAGATAATTGCTACTTGACCTACACTAACTCAAAAAACAAGCTTGTAAACAAGGTTATAATGTAGAATATGTGGCTTTCATTCACCATCACTCAGTTTCGTGAGGTTTTAAAACACCATTTGCACACGCATCTTGCACGTCGCTCGTCGGTGTAGAAAAATGGCAGCTGTTGATACACTCAACATTTTTTTTACTATTAGGTATTTGAAATCTATCAATCTTACAATACGAAATACCTGTACAAATGGCTCGCACGCGTATGTAAAATAACTACTTTAAATGTGAGGTCCATAATTGCAGCAAAATGCTTAATAAGCAAGCCTTGTGATCATTAATACAGGCAAACATACCGGTTCATACTGGACTTGGGAAGGCTCATCAGCAACGTTTTCGGATGTAGAATCAGCAGATGTAGCAGCACCTTTGCCGGTACATTTCTTCAACATGTTAATATAGCACGCGTGCTGGCGCCACTGCTTTTCAAGTAACCCCAAACGCGAAGAATCGCCGTCGCAGATGTGGCTCGGTTTCCTTCAGACATTCGCAGGACGAAAGGCTTCCCCATTTCGATGCTGGAGAACACACCAAAACGCGACGAGTCGTCCTCGATGCGGTACTGGTTGTTGGGCACAAAGCCGCTCACCATGCAGACATCTTCGTTCGCTGCAACCCGGTGTCCGCAGCGGCGAGCCGCGTGAACGTAATGCTCAGTAGTACTGTAGCAGTTAGATGCATTTCCTGGCTGACATTACACAGACTCGGCAGCGTCACAGGTTCGAACCTTCGACAACTTTGGCAAGCGCGTTGCCTCGGCGTGCGCGTTTGTCACGCCGCATATGCTCCGTGCAGAAACCTACGCCGCCTCCGCAGCAGACGCATCAAAAGCGAAACTCCCCAGTCGACTAAATCGACCGCTTGCCTATCACGTGAGGGCCTATTTCCCATGATTCTTTCCTTTAAATTTTTTATGACTAGGCTTCAAGATTGTCACGTGATGCCCCCTCCTAGTTTTTCTATCCTCCATGGGAGGTTGGCCTGCCGAAGCTAGCGAAGTCACGTGACGACGCCTCTTGGTTTTCTTTCCTCCATGGGCGTAAACGACTTCGATCGCGTGAGCGCAAATAACTGTGACGCACTCCCGCGCGACAACAGACGCGTGCTCGTTCTCTTTCGCCTGTAGCACGTCTTGCGCGTTGTCGCTGTAGCTGCCATCGTCGTTGGGTGGCAATTATTTTCTTGTGGTCTGGCGTCGCCGACAGTCTACTAATGCAGGCGCAGCAAATAGACAATGCCGGCTATGACGTCATCATTGATAGTCGCACTGTTCGGACATGGCCGCTGGATAAAAACGCACGTGGTGCGGCCTGCGACGTCGCCCGAAACCGGTGTGACAAGCCTAGTCCTCCGCGCCGCCGCAACGGCGCCACTGCTACGGGACAAGCGCACGCGGGAGGAGCCGCTGGTTCTTCATGTTTCGCGCAGCGGAGCGCAGAGTTTGCGTTTCATTCACACAAGACTGTGTATTGCTTTGCCAAAATAAGATCTCTACGCTGCCTGCAAGAACATATATACTATACTATACCCAGGAGGTCGGTACGGGCATTGGGCCGCTAATGGACTCGCACGAACTCGAACCGCGCACTTCTGCCGCAGGTTTCGACACGCGACCACAGTTCAATATAACTGGCAAGTTCCTTATCGCTTGCTTGAATACTTCCTTCGCTTGATGCGGTTGTTTGGTCTTGAAAAAAAAACCTGTTATTAATATTATTATTCAAAATTCCTGACAGGCCCATTGAAATTTAAACAAACAAAAATATATGGGAAAATAGAAAAGAAAGAAACAAGACAAATATTACAAACAGTCGAACGTTATACATGATAAAGCGCAACGAAATTAGGTTATCACGGTATGTTTCGCGGTTAGCAATGGATACAATGTGATCAGGAAGACCGTTCCAATGTGCTAGCTGTGGCTCTACGTAGTGGTGATGGGTTAAATGCGTGTGTGGGACCATGAATTCGCGTGAAACTACGCGCGTTGTGAATGCGTCGAGATGTGCGCAAAGGAGTATGAAGCGGCAAACGGTGAGATTTGTTACTACAAATGTACTTGTGATATAAACGCAATAGAGCAATGGTGCCGCGTTCTTCTATGTAGTGGCCGAAATCCAAGATTCTGGTTTTATTAGACGTTCTTACAAATGTGTGCACACGACTTATTGGATTGGCCAAATAATGTTCTTATATAGTGTTATAGTTCCAGCTTTTTATAAATATGAGGCAGACATCTACAACTAAATGAACATTCAGCCGCTTTGTAGACGCGTATTTAGATTTCTATGCAAGGATGGAACTAGTTAGGATTGACTGATTGAAAAAAAAAGAAAAGGTTCAGGAAGGCGGTGTCAGGCTCATCTCCTTATTTACAAGTTACAACATGTACATCCACGGAAAGGCGACTCGTTGCATCAAAGTCGCAGCACCTTCCGCGACAGAGGCTTGTAAGCGAGTTTGCCGCAACAGTTCGCTCAGAAACACCTCACAGGTCTCCTCGGAGTGGCTTTGTTCATCCCTGTCACACGTCAGTTCCCGACATATCACACAATTTGGTAGAACTGTTGATGCCAAGCGCACGAACTGCCGTCGGAACAGCCGTTGGAATAGCTTGAGCTTCGTGGACTTCTTATTGTCAGGCGCGTCAGGGAAGTGAGGTGAGTACACCAGCGACCTCATTTGGGTCGCACACGCTTCTTTTTCCAGTTATTCCCTGTCGAGAAATGTTTTTAGTCACACTTTACGGCGATCTACGTCCCACGGCTACTCGTGGTACCGCATCTGAGGGTCCTTCCTTGCGTTTGTGCCCCACAGCGGCGCGCAACGGTTGCGCGGCATAATGCCGCGCACAACCTAATTATAGGAGGCAATGGCACAATACGAGAAGCCCCTCGACACGTTGCAGTCACAAGCAGTGTGAGCGAGGTGCCGAATTTCATCGACAGACACAGAAAACTCGTCTCGTACTGATTCGTGGAGCGACCCGCGCGGCGAGAGCCGGGAGATATTTGTCCCGTAGCAGTGGCGCCCCCTCCAAAAAAGCGGCGAAAACTGTCAACTTTCCTCTCACAGCTGCGCTTTTTGTTCGCCACTCGACGTAGCAGGCCGCACCTCGTGCGTTGCTAATCGAGCGGCCGTAGTAGAGTGTACTAGAATATTTTGAGTGGCGCGACCGCCGGCCGGAGAGGGGCCCTCATGCAAGCGTGAAAATCCCCAGAAAATTCTGTCCCTAGGTTTTAGGTCACGTGAGTTGATGACGTCACGGATCAACGGCCTTCATTAAAGGGACCCTTAAACGGTTTTGACGATTTTGTGCAAACATGGTGATCCGGTAGAGCGGGTCACTAGGACCATTACAGGACAGATTTTAGCGCTGTGCGTAAAGTGTGTAATTTACAATAAGGTTTTGAACACGCGTATCGCAAAAGGTCGCAGCGGCTCGCCAAAAAGCGTTTTCAAACGCCCCCGCCATCGAGCGATCGAATGGGAGGTCGCTGATTGGCCCCGACCCGAGTGACGTGCGCGTAATTTTCAAAACCTAGCTGCGAACAACGTGCTTCTACAACGTACTCCTTCGTTTCAGCCAACGGTATCATCGCGGCATCTGGCGGCGTCACACGAGTCGCCGGCGCTCTATTACAGAGGCTAGCACTGCCGAGGTGGGCGACCTCAGTGAGGATATCGGGGCGCTATGTCACTACGGGAGGCTCGGCAGAGCGGCTGACGCGGGAGGCGCTGTCGTCGCTAGCGCGCACTCCGCAGCAGATCGAGTTGAGGAGGAACAGCAGTGGTAAGGAGGAAGGCGACAGAAATAAGCCCATAGCTGCCTTAGCGCATTGTGCTTCGCTTTATTTATGGTGTGAATGATTTCGCAATTGTGTTGCCTAATCAGTGACGCAATGTCAAAAAAACGTTTCAGGGACCCTTTAAGAAGCACGCCTCTCCGTATGGAACGCAGCGGCGGCGCTGCAGTCGTCAGACCTTGGTGGCCGGCCCGCCTCGCGGGCGTCTGCTTGCCAGCGCGCTCATAAAAATGTTCGCAAGAGTGGCGAGTTTATATGAAAGGAACGTAAAAACGGACCGTTTAATCACACCTGAACTGCATTACCATCCTGACGGCAATTAGTTTGCGCCGGGAGAGCGCCGGGCAGGTGTAGATAGGTTTATTTTGGTTTCACAATGAAGCGCGAATGGATCACTTGAGCAGCAATGCGCCACATGCAGCTTCATCAACTTTTAACTAGGCGATCGATGTCTTTTCATATTGCTTGCCTGCTTACTTCCAAGGTTTCTGCTCATTACGCAATGTTATTACCTATGAACACGGCGAGCTTGCGAGCATTGCAATCATCAAATATAGTTTTAAATCAGTCCGCAGTTCTACTGCACGCTATATATCGGTGCTCATTTTTGGTATCGGCATTTTTACTCAAACACAAAGAAGGTTCTACCTATCGCCTACTTGTGAAAAGTGAGATACTGTTTTGCTGCGTGTCCACATCACCCTTTAGGTGTGACGTACTACCTGATATAAACATGCAGTACTACCAAGCATAATTATATTCACACTGTTACTTTAGTTTCTTACAGATATAGGTGAACTGAAGAAACCATACACTCGCTCCTATAGCTCAGAAATCTTAGAATGTTGAGTAATGAAAAGGGTGTAATGTGACAATGTTACATTTAGGTACTAATGTTCAAGTGTGGTGAAGAAACTTTAAAGAATTTAGGTATTCTATGAAAAATTAGGTCCGTGCTGTGCGAAGGGTGAGAGATAAGCTATTCCATTCAGAGATGATGCGAGGAAAAAATAGATATTCCGAAGAATTGTTTTGGTACTAAAAGGGATTAAAGATTTAGTATGGTGATATCTCCTAAGCTGCGACCGCAGTGGTAAAGCATACAGCTCAGGGAAAGACATTTTAATTAGTCTGGATTTTCTAGCACAGTCAAAATCTTCACACATTGTGCTCTTTAATTAGGTCTGAAAGGTCAGTTCCGCTACTACTTAGAATATAAGTAGCGAGCGGCGTTGCGCTTTAAATCTTCTCCAGTCTTTGTACTACGATTTATGCAGGAGTCCCAAATTAGGCATGCATGTCCAGGTCCTGCTCTGAAAAACGATATGTATACTGACAAATTAGGTTTTGCAAATGTTTCTTTTAGTTATCTAATGGAACGAAAGTTGCGGACTGGTGACGCTCTGGTGAGAATAGTGTGACCTTTCCAAATGAGAGAGTGAGTAATGCGACGCCTAAGTACTTGCATTCAGATATATCAGGGAGCGATTCCCATTGAAAACCGTAAGGAAAGAAGAGCTTGTATCGTGTTCTTTTTTTTTGTTCTTATCAACACTGGTTTATCTCCATTCAGCTACATGCCGTAATGAGAGCACCAGGGAGAAATGTGTCCATTCCTCATAGTTGTTGATTTCGTTAAGATGGACGCAATAGTCTGCTAATAATTCGATCTCAAATGGTGCCCTAATAAGTTATAACTTCCATCAATATGTCGTCAATATGTATTAAAAATAACAGCGGATTCTGAACGCTAGTCCAGAGTACTCAGAAGTAACGAGTAGCTCACGAGAACAATCACTATGATGCTGTCAATGCGAACGCATCTAGATACGTAAAAGGTCATCTATTAAGAAGAAAGTAGGTAGACGGGTGGAGACCCCATGAATTAGTATTATACATGTGGAACCAGTTCAGGAGCGCACCCAGGATCTCTGCGGGGGGGGGGGGGTTCAATCTTTCACGAAGGGCCGGGCATGCGATTACACAGTTGTTGCGTGTGTAAAAAAAATAAATAAGATGCCAAATAATAGTAACATCAATGATGATGACTATTTTATTATTTTTTCGGCGTTTTGCAGAGACATTAGCGCCACATTCTTCTAGGACACAGGAGCAGTTACGGAGTGGGAGGGGGTTAGGTCGGCCTCAGGGGGGAGGGTTACAACCCCCCGAACCCCCCCCCCCCCACAGAAATTACAGAGGTATTTAAGTTGGGTCATTTTCAAGAAATCTTTACGAAAGATATGGCTGCGATATGAACATAACTATTGGTAACGATCGAACTAGCTAAATAATTGTGAGACGTATTCAATAATTTTACAAGATGAGAATAAGGATGTTGGTATACCGGGCAGTAACTTGTAACAGTTCAGTATTTCACTTAGGCAAACGGGACCCTATACTCAGCATAAAACAGACTTAGAAGGTCTTGCCGTTTTCAACATTGGCCTGCTAGAGCAGATTGAAACTAATTTTAGTCACACTTTACGGCGATCTACGTCCCACGGCTACTCGTGGTACCGCATCTGAGGGTCCTTCCTTGCGTTTGTGCCCCACAGCGGCGCGCAACGGTTGCGCGGCATAATGCCGCGCACAACCTAATTATAGGAGGCAATGGCACAATACGAGAAGCCCCTCGACACGTTGCAGTCACAAGCAGTGCGAGCGAGGTGCCGAATTTCATCGACAGACACAGAAAACTCGTCTCGTACTGATTCGTGGAGCGACCCGCGCGGCGAGAGCCGGGAGATATTTGTCCCGTAGCAGTGGCGCCCCCTCCAAAAAAGCGGCGAAAACTGTCAACTTTCCTCTCACAGCTGCGCTTTTTGTTCGCCACTCGACGTAGCAGGCCGCACCTCGTGCGTTGCTAATCGAGCGGCCGTAGTAGAGTGTACTAGAATATTTTGAGTGGCGCGACCGCCGGCCGGAGAGGGGCCCTCATGCAAGCGTGAAAATCCCCAGAAAATTCTGTCCCTAGGTTTTAGGTCACGTGAGTTGATGACGTCACGGATCAACGGCCTTCATTAAAGGGACCCTTAAACGGTTTTGACGATTTTGTGCAAACATGGTGATCCGGTAGAGCGGGTCACTAGGACCATTACAGGACAGATTTTAGCGCTGTGCGTAAAGTGTGTAATTTACAATAAGGTTTTGAACACGCGTATCGCAAAAGGTCGCAGCGGCTCGCCAAAAAGCGTTTTCAAACGCCCCCGCCATCGAGCGATCGAATGGGAGGTCGCTGATTGGCCCCGACCCGAGTGACGTGCGCGTAATTTTCAAAACCTAGCTGCGAACAACGTGCTTCTACAACGTACTCCTTCGTTTCAGCCAACGGTATCATCGCGGCATCTGGCGGCGTCACACGAGTCGCCGGCGCTCTATTACAGAGGCTAGCACTGCCGAGGTGGGCGACCTCAGTGAGGATATCGGGGCGCTATGTCACTACGGGAGGCTCGGCAGAGCGGCTGACGCGGGAGGCGCTGTCGTCGCTAGCGCGCACTCCGCAGCAGATCGAGTTGAGGAGGAACAGCAGTGGTAAGGAGGAAGGCGACAGAAATAAGCCCATAGCTGCCTTAGCGCATTGTGCTTCGCTTTATTTATGGTGTGAATGATTTCGCAATTGTGTTGCCTAATCAGTGACGCAATGTCAAAAAAACGTTTCAGGGACCCTTTAAGAAGCACGCCTCTCCGTATGGAACGCAGCGGCGGCGCTGCAGTCGTCAGACCTTGGTGGCCGGCCCGCCTCGCGGGCGTCTGCTTGCCAGCGCGCTCATAAAAATGTTCGCAAGAGTGGCGAGTTTATATGAAAGGAACGTAAAAACGGACCGTTTAATCACACCTGAACTGCATTACCATGCTGACGGCAATTAGTTTGCGCCGGGAGAGCGCCTGGCAGGTGTAGATAGGTTTATTTTGGTTTCACAATGAAGCGCGAATGGATCACTTGAGCAGCAATGCGCCACATGCAGCTTCATCAACTTTTAACTAGGCGATCGATGTCTTTTCATATTGCTTGCCTGCTTACTTCCAAGGTTTCTGCTCATTACGCAATGTTATTACCTATGAACACGGCGAGCTTGCGAGCATTGCAATCATCAAATATAGTTTTAAATCAGTCCGCAGTTCTACTGCACGCTATATATCGGTGCTCATTTTTGGTATCGGCATTTTTACTCAAACACAAAGAAGGTTCTACCTATCGCCTACTTGTGAAAAGTGAGATACTGTTTTGCTGCGTGTCCACATCACCCTTTAGGTGTGACGTACTACCTGATATAAACATGCAGTACTACCAAGCATAATTATATTCACACTGTTACTTTAGTTTCTTACAGATATAGGTGAACTGAAGAAACCATACACTCGCTCCTATAGCTCAGAAATCTTAGAATGTTGAGTAATGAAAAGGGTGTAATGTGACAATGTTACATTTAGGTACTAATGTTCAAGTGTGGTGAAGAAACTTTAAAGAATTTAGGTATTCTATGAAAAATTAGGTCCGTGCTGTGCGAAGGGTGAGAGATAAGCTATTCCATTCAGAGATGATGCGAGGAAAAAATAGATATTCCGAAGAATTGTTTTGGTACTAAAAGGGATTAAAGATTTAGTATGGTGATATCTCCTAAGCTGCGACCGCAGTGGTAAAGCATACAGCTCAGGGAAAGACATTTTAATTAGTCTGGATTTTCTAGCACAGTCAAAATCTTCACACATTGTGCTCTTTAATTAGGTCTGAAAGGTCAGTTCCGCTACTACTTAGAATATAAGTAGCGAGCGGCGTTGCGCTTTAAATCTTCTCCAGTCTTTGTACTACGATTTATGCAGGAGTCCCAAATTAGGCATGCATGTCCAGGTCCTGCTCTGAAAAACGATATGTATACTGACAAATTAGGTTTTGCAAATGTTTCTTTTAGTTATCTAATGGAACGAAAGTTGCGGACTGGTGACGCTCTGGTGAGAATAGTGTGACCTTTCCAAATGAGAGAGTGAGTAATGCGACGCCTAAGTACTTGCATTCAGATATATCAGGGAGCGATTCCCATTGAAAACCGTAAGGAAAGAAGAGCTTGTATCGTGTTCTTTTTTTTTGTTCTTATCAACACTGGTTTATCTCCATTCAGCTACATGCCGTAATGAGAGCACCAGGGAGAAATGTGTCCATTCCTCATAGTTGTTGATTTCGTTAAGATGGACGCAATAGTCTGCTAATAATTCGATCTCAAATGGTGCCCTAATAAGTTATAACTTCCATCAATATGTCGTCAATATGTATTAAAAATAACAGCGGATTCTGAACGCTAGTCCAGAGTACTCAGAAGTAACGAGTAGCTCACGAGAACAATCACTATGATGCTGTCAATGCGAACGCATCTAGATACGTAAAAGGTCATCTATTAAGAAGAAAGTAGGTAGACGGGTGGAGACCCCATGAATTAGTATTATACATGTGGAACCAGTTCAGGAGCGCACCCAGGATCTCTGCGGGGGGGGGGGGGGTTCAATCTTTCACGAAGGGCCGGGCATGCGATTACACAGTTGTTGCGTGTGTAAAAAAAATAAATAAGATGCCAAATAATAGTAACATCAATGATGATGATTATTTTATTATTTTTTCGGCGTTTTGCAGAGACATTAGCGCCACATTCTTCTAGGACACAGGAGCAGTTACGGAGTGGGAGGGGGTTAGGTCGGCCTCAGGGGGGAGGGTTACAACCCCCCGAACCCCCCCCCCCCACAGAAATTACAGAGGTATTTAAGTTGGGTCATTTTCAAGAAATCTTTACGAAAGATATGGCTGCGATATGAACATAACTATTGGTAACGATCGAACTAGCTAAATAATTGTGAGACGTATTCAATAATTTTACAAGATGAGAATAAGGATGTTGGTATACCGGGCAGTAACTTGTAACAGTTCAGTATTTCACTTTAGGCAAACGGGACCCTATACTCAGCATAAAACAGACTTAGAAGGTCTTGCCGTTTTCAACATTGGCCTGCTAGAGCAGATTGAAACTAATGTTGCTCATTTCGAGCTCTCTTCCCGTACTCTCCACATCTTTATGAATCACATCGGGAATGACGGTCATCCGTGCCTCCACTCTTACGTCGTTTTCTTTGTTTTTTTTTCTTATTCTTCTTCTTATTTTGTGCAGGCTGCGTTTTTGCGATGTTATCCCCATCCTAAAATGTGTGCCGTCGCCACCTATGCCAGATTTTTGCAATATATCCCACAAAGTAATTCACTGCCTGACGTTTTCCTGCACGCCAATCATGTATAAGGAAGTTCTGATTAAAAACTGCTTTATTTTCAATAAAATTAACGCCTCCATCGCGCCCCGCGAGAGGGGATCGTGCAACGAAGCTGCGAGCGCATCAGATGCTTGCAAGGCGCACCGAACGGATCTTTATTTTATTTTATTAGATGTATCTGTGAAAACGCCGGCCAGCGTGACTGTGCTGCCGTACCTATGTTTATACAATATTTATTGCAATGTGCATGGCACAGCACGCACGCACACGCGCAAAAAGAAAAGAATTAGAATGAGCACCACAGCTCGGGCCACGCTGGCCGTGCCCGCCGCGCGCCGGCTGCCCCAATGGTTAGGCACGCCAGCGCCACCGCTGCTTTCCATGCGAGAGGGGACACCGGTTTGCACGGCGCGCCCGCTCCGGTCGCGCCACTCAAAATATTCTAGTACACTCTAGCCGTAGTTCGGAGCTCCGCTGCCTTGGTGACGTGGCGGAAGTTGGGTGTCACCTTCACGTCACCTTTGCTATTGTCGATGTCGCGATATACGGCGCGTGTGCGCTGACCTGCGGTGTTTGCCTCCACCACGAGCCAGACAAATCTCCAAGAACAGTCAAGACGAAAACAACGTGCAGTGCTCTACCGCGCATGCGAACTTCAGTACTCATTTAAATTACCTTCGGAGCTGTGTTCGCCGTTAAGATTTGGTAGATGGCATGTGCATGTCCACGAACATCGATCCTGCAGCCTATCTTAGCAGCTAAATTTTGGTGTCTGTGCCCCTTTAATGCTTCAGACAATGATCGAATATGCAGATCCACATGATACGGTGAAAATGATTGTCCTGCTGTAGCTACGCGCATAACGAGGCACAATAATTAGTGTCAGTAAGCTGCATTTCGCATCATTCGGAGGCGTGATAAATATTCGTACGTCTACTGTATCACCCGATTATAAGACGCGGATGTATATACATCATGGTCGTCCTCCAGCCCTTTGGCGAGAATCTTGAGGATTAAGTAGAATGAGGTTCTGACACATTGTATTGGTCTTTTAAATGTGAAATTCAAGGTTTTACCCACCTGCAAAGTTGAAACCTTTAAGACCACACGAAAATAAAAGGCTGACGAAGCCAATCCGATCCAGTGTCTTGCTTGCAGAGCCTTCCCGCGTATTTCGGAACTCGGGACTACAAATGGTTGCACGGCGGCAGCATACTTTCGTTACGCGTGTGTCTGGTTGGATCTGCATTGTTTTCGGTGAGTATTTCTTCCGAACTCTTCGGCCTGTATGCATAAACGGACTTTGTCCTTATCGCATGTTTTCCTTATTGCCCCTGTGACATTAGGGCGCGTTTAGAGGACCAAAACGGTGATCAGTGCGAAAGGCTACCGCAAGGCTTGTTTGTGTAGATACTGCACTAATTTGTTCTTTAAGCGTTATAAGGGCGTGGGGAAGATAAGGAAAACGAGCGAGAATGATCAGGTAGGTGGTTTATGTATATGAATACGGGCCTTCCTTGCTTTATAACGTTCTGTCTCGTAAGTGTGCTTTTTTTTAATTGCCTGATCTGTTGTGGTTGAGTGCTTTCTGCCGTGGTTCATTGTAACCGTGTGCAAACCATGACGAGTGATAGATAGCGTATTTGTATAGCTCAGTGAGCTGCTCGGAAAACACAGCAGTTGTTCAGGCTTTTAGGCGAGCCCGCAGGGTCGTTAGCTTTCAGTGATGAAAGAGCTACGCCTTTCCAAGACAGCGGTACGCGTGAAGGTCCTGTTATGTGTGAGCACCATTCGAGGTCGTTCACCCCACAACGGAGGATAGTACAGGCGCTACCGTCAGTGAATGCTTGCAGTACAACTTCACCGCTGGCGTCGCGTTGGATCTACCCACGAGCGCTGTAGCCGATATCGACAGTACGGCATTCACCGGATATCTCGGTGTCGTCCGAGGCCAGCGCTGCGAATTCCGATGGCGAGGACTATGGTAACAGGACCTCCATGAAACACTCCAAGAATGGGCAGCGAAACACCGTATAAAGAAAGACGCGTTAAGCGAACTTTTGAAACGTCTGAAGCTGCACCACGCATAGCTCCCAACTGATGCTCGCACTCTCTTGCGAACTGCGCGAGGTCTGTGTCTTGAGTGCCCCATTAC
>JABSTT010002967.1:0-33450 GCA_013339685.2 Hyalomma asiaticum
GCATATCAATCATTTTATTAAGATTACTGGACGCTCAAAAATCGCGGAGTGTTCCTCTAATATTGTCGTCAAGCAGCTGGTTAGGGGCATCGAGGAAGAGGGAACAGAAGGGGACAACACGCACTCCGAACGTCCACACGAATGCCAGAACGAACGTTGGCGTTCGTGTTGTCCACTTTTCTTCCCTTGTGTCCGTGTCTTGCACGCCTGCTTTTGCATTATGAATCTATGGGGTTTTGCGTCCGAAAGCATAGCATCATTATTTAGACACGCCGTAGTGGAAGGTGCCCGAAATTTCAACAACCTTGAGTTCTTTACCCTGCACTGACATGGCACTGGCCTGTGCCATTTTACCTCTATTGAAATACATCACCGGGGTCAAAGCTCGATCCCGCGACTTTTGGATCAGCCACGTAAATTGTCTTTTCTCATACGTGAATAAAACATTTGCCTTTACCTTAAAATATCGTACAAACAACGTGAGCATGCTCTTTTCTTGCGAGTGAAACTTGGATCTCTATGGGCACAAGAAAAAACAAGCTGGCGGTGACGAGTGACATGTCAATGTTGGCAGAAATACACTTTCGCTTCTGCAATGGATTGTCTTAGAGCAAAGATATGTAATGGCGCTCGCGAAAGTAATATATAGCGCATTTGCACGTAAGGCAACGTGACAGTCGCGTTCTACCTCCTAGATCCGTATTTTGCTCTCTAACGACCCTTCCTCACAAAAGAAAGCTATGGAGAGAGATAGAGCTTGAGTTGACTTTGACAACGTATTTTTTTTTTGTTTTTCATTTTCCAAGAGCCGACTGAGTACCTTCACTGCTAAGTGCCCTAGCTTCCACCCGTTACTAAGGAAAATTCGGCCGGTACATGTAGGCACTTCCAATAAGCCTTCGTCCTTTGACGTACGCCTCTGTCACATACACTATACCTCTCAGCAGACCGTCTGCTCAGATCAACGGAAGTAGCGCGGCTAAAGCGTGCTGCGGGTCAGCCGCGAAAAAAACACTGGTCGCTCGTCCACACTCCAGTATGCGCCATATCTGCATTTCCGAGACGTTCCTGGCGCTCCGCGCATGTGTCCACACATTTTTCCTTGTGAGAGAACGTCCCACAACTGCAAACGCAGATGACATGCGGCTCGAGAAATAACAGGTGGAAAGCAGCACTGCTTTGCTCAGAAAGAAAGACATGGTTTCGATACTGGTGCCTGTTTTTGTAAGTAATATTGGCTCATAACTTGAATCATTGCACTATGGTAGGAGGTTACCTCAGGTATTTACACACGGAACCTCCTAAACAATCGGCTGTGGGACTCAGGCCTCCTCGACAATTTCGTTGAACCCTTACTTCAGATGAGAACTACGTGTCGGAGTGGAAAACTGCGGCGTACTATTTCGCTGGAAGCAGTATGCCTGTAGCAGCTGCCTTCCGTGTTGGTGCATAAGTGCGCAAGACTTCGTTATGGTGCTCTTGTAGGGTCTTGGTAGCAGAGTGAGCTCCACTCACCTATTGTAGCTGGACGAATCATTTTCCTACTATATGTGGGTACTTAAGTGTATTTTGTATTTAAAATTACAATGTTGTATTTTCAGACCAATTGCTTACGACGATTTAGCCCTAGCTAAAACTGTATATATGAAAAATCTTTGTAACTTGACCGTTCTGACTGTTCTTTTTATTGTTTTTATGTTCGTTTGCTGTAACCACTCCCCTCTTTAATGCCTTGGCCCTGAGAGTACAATAAATAAATAAATAAATAAATAAATAATAAAGTGCTGCGTTTTCTTCGCCGAAAGCACTATCAGCGACAGCCTCACAGACTCTCCTAATGCTAGGCCAGCAGACGATTCTGTGGCAGCGCCCCGCAGAACATAGCGGACACGCGCAGTGTTTCTACATCACAATGCCATTGTGAATATCACTTATAGAGCATTATTAATGAATTGAGGCACAGAAAACGACGACGTTGTAGTGAAGTGAAGGCTCGTGTTGCAAGAACCCGCCTGCATTTATGACATCAATAAGTTCCATCGTCGGGTGCTGTTAGAGGGCGCCCATCTTCCTCTATTAGGGGTTCGGTCAGCAAGCCAATCTGTACGGCATGCAGTGACCGAATATAACGTGAAGAGGAACACATGCAGCGGATGTCGGTTGCGACTCGAGGTCTAGGAGTATTTAACGTATACAATCCGCTTATGTCTATTAAGAACACGCTGATTGCCGCTTTAATGCCTGTGTTTCCGTCATATCCGATTTCTAGGGAGACGGGCCTCTCATAGGTTCGAACATAACGTCGCAGTAGCGGCGAACTCCATAAGCTAGCCACATTTCTCCTATCAAGAAATATGTGCATCTTGTCACAAAGTACTACCGTGAGTGACGTTGCTTAGCAAACGAAGCGGCGCTCATCTACCACATTCATTCATTCAGTCTTTATTCCTTAAAGTCCTCAACATGGGCATTACATAGGTGTTGGATTGCAAAAAAAAAGAGTTACACCATCTCCCCGCTAAAGAGAACCATGTGTGATGCGAAGCAGCGGGGAGATGGTTAACTTTGACCGAGGGATGTTTAATTCTGACGGGAGATGGTGTATTTTATTGAGAGGACGAATGTGAATGTAAAAGATCCACCATCGACGTTGACGTTTCGATTCGGCTTCGCGTTACCGCGACGCCTCGGACCCGCCGCTCGACGCTGCCGTTTTGATTCGCTTCCCGAGCCCTAGTTTCGGGTCAGCTTGCTCCGTTCACGTGTCCTTTAGGCTTCGCGAGCTCGAAGCTTGGCATCGCACGTCGCCGCTTCCGTTTCGCGGCAGCAGCCTGAACGTTGATCGCGGCGCTGCACAAGGGTGACAACGAGGTGCGCGTGCTCCGTCATTTTCATACCGCGGAACTACCGGGGCACGGAGTATACGGCTGTCGCACCGCCTGTCGTGCGCGCCGCTCCCTAAAGTAGAGGATTCCAGAGGAGACAGAGGGGGGGGGACGTGTATGCGCTGGGAGTGTGGTGGACGCGGGCCGCTGGCGTCGTTCCTTAGATAGAGGATTCCTGGAGGAGACAAACGGGGCAACCTAGGAGATGAGAGAAGGCGAGGGGCCGCGCATGCCTGTGGGGGGCTTCGGACGTGGGAAGGGAGGGACGACCAAAACCCCGCCATAAGCTGCTTCGCACCTAAGAAAAACATTGTTCCTGTGAAATAGATGCAGACACCTTGTGGAAGCAGATGGACGGTTATGTCAGGGATGTCGTAGAGAAGGCCGTTCCAGTCTGCAACCATACGATTGAAAAAAGAGAAGACAATGTGATAGTGCGCGTTTGTGGCGATCAGAATTTAAGAATTGCCTATGCGATGTGATACGCGTGCTGGTTGGTGACATGTAACGGTGCGAGTGGCAGAGAACTGCAAAAAAAATTGTGATTTAAAGATAAGCTGGAAACGCGATGTCTTCGTGAAAAGACATGGTATATTGGAGGCTGATTTTAATTACGATATGCTGACGTCGTATGAATATGCTGAATGAATTAACAGAGCAGCGCGATTCTGAATGGATTCAAGGGCGATGATGACGTAATTTTTCATGCGGGCACCAGATAGGAGAAGCGTGTTCGAGTTTAGGTCTGATGAAATATGTGTATGCTAAATGTTTTACGTGAGGAGGAGCCTTTAAATGAATTTTAAGAATCGTAGCTTTTTGTTAGCAGATGGTAAGACGTTGCTAATATGTAACACCAATCACGGTCATTGATTATAATGACGCTAGGTATATGAAGACTTGACTGATTCGATAAATAGCCCCGCCACGTGGTCTAGTGGTTATGGCACTCGGCTGCTGATCCAGGTCGCGGGATCGAATCCCGCCGCGGCGGCTGCATTTGATGGAGGAGAAATGTGAGGCCGTGTGCTGTGCGATGTCAGTGCACGCTAAAGAACCCCAGGTGGTCGAAATTTCGGAGACCTCCCTACGGGTCTCTCATAATCAGAACTGGTTTTGGGACGTTAAACCCCACAAATCAATCAATCAATGATTCGATGGATTCATTATGCATTATATAAGATGTGGGAAACGGATTGCGACGGTGGGTTACTGACATAGCCTTCACTTAGAACGGTTTAGTAGCATTATATATAAACATCGAAAAATCTCATACGCCCCATATACCATGTATCCAACAATCTCGTATGAATCATACGAGAACACGTGCGATTCATATGTGTTCATACGAGATCATTGGACATGTGGCATGAGGATTTTTTAATATTGTTTAGGTCAGTGTGGAGAAAAATTTGGTCATTTGTATTAGATATAGTGCGGTAAACAACACAGGTCGTCAGCAAATAAGCGAATATTACTGGAGACACAGAGGGGCAGATCAATAATAGATATTAAGAAAAGAAGGGGACCAAGCACAGAACCTTTCGGAACGCCTGATGTTATGGGAAGTTGGTTATGTTGTTTTGTTGTTTTGTAGGGTTTAACGTCCCAAAACCAGCTCTGATTATGAGAGACGCCGTAGTGGAGGTCTCCGGAAATTTTAGACCACCTGGGGTTTTTTAACATGCACTAACATCGCACAGCACACGGGCCTCAACATTTCGCCTCCATCGAAATGCAGCCGCCGCGGCCGGATTCGATCCCGCGACCCGCGGATCAGCAGCCGAGTACCGTAGCCACTAGACCACCGTGGCGGGGCTTGGGAAGTTGGTTAGAAGAGATGTTTATTTGCACAAACTGAGAGCGGTTGGTCAGAAATCCACCTTTGCCGCACACCAATAATGTGAAGGTCATGTTGCGTGACCACCTGAAGTTGCGCCTGTATCACTTTCGGGTTGGTAAGCCGGATGCTTCCTCCATGCAGGGGCACTAGCACTACAGGAATACTGCTGACACCACTGCGAAAAAAGTCTTCAAGAGGCATCTCATCAGCGGGAAGAGAGGTCGACCAAGGCGGCGACCGCCTCGGCCTGTCCCCTGGAGAATTACTTGACATTAGTCATACTGTCGGAAGCGAAAACAGCGAACACTACGTCGTCTCCTTCGTCTTCCTAGAGATCGTCGCCTTCCTTTCGTTTGTAGCACCGTGAATATATATATATATATATATATATATATATATATATATATATATATATATATATATATATATATATAATATATATATATATATATATATATAATAGACCTAGATATCTGATATAAGAGCTTCACACGCAATTTTTTACGACGGAACAACAGTGACTGTCAGTTTAACTCATTATCAGTTCGGCGCAACTTAAATTTTTCCCGTACCGACCCAAGACAAACCTGGGTTCTCTGTGCTGAATTTTCACTAATTTATTATTGAAACTTGCTTGTGATGGGTCCCAAAGATTGTTGTTTGTTGTTTTGTGGGGTTTAACATCGTAATCTACATGCGCATTCCAGGAACAATAGTGCGACGGCAACACTCCCAAATATTTATACGTATATTTTCTATCTCAATTATTTCCCCTTGAATCATAATTCAGTCAATTATATTTCTTTGTAAACACACATCGACGCACTTATTTGTGTTTAAATTGATTTGCTACTAAAGCCAATGATGAATACGTTGAAGATCAGCCTGCAATTCAAAGGACATCCTGTTCATTCTGAATTTCTCTGTATATAACGCAATCATCCGAAAAGAGCGTGTATTTGAGCTGATGTCTGCGTTAATATCAATAACTAAAATTAAGAATTGCAGAGGCCCCAACACAGATTCCTGGGGTCGCCTGACGTAATATCAAGAAAGTCCGACGTAATGCCATTCAGCACAACGCATTCGCGGCGTAGCGAAAGGTAGTTCTCGATTCTTTTATCCACAATTCTTTTATCCACATTTAGTATTCGCGTTTTTTCAAAGAGTAGGGGATCGAAAACAGTATGGAAGGCTTTGCTGAAGACTAAAGAGATAGTCTGTTTGCCTTGCTAAATCTATTACAGATACCAGGTCGTTATTGGACTCGAGAAGTTGGGTCGCAAATGAAAAGCGTTTACGAAAACGATGTTGAACCGCCGACAATAATTCGTATTCTAATAAATGCTGCATTTTACCCTTGTATATTATCTGGTGGACTATCTTACCTGATATGGATTTAAGTAATATAGGTCTATAATTGGTGATGTCTTTCTTGGAACCTCCTTTGTGAAAAGAGACACATGGCATATACCGTTTTCGCGAACGAATTATGGTCTCAAAAGCCTTAAGCATATCATGGCAAATTTTTTGAATTACCTAAACAACAAAGGTATTTCGGCTGATATGTTGACAAAAAAGCAGTGGAAAGAATATTTAATTAGCAACCCCAGACAGCGTCTCTGAATGCGATCAATTAATCTCGAGTTCATCTACTTTGTGTTTATCAGGTAATAGTTTCAATTTGACATTTCATGTTCGGTTCGATTAGAAGTGCATTTTGCTTTTTTATATGTACATGCATAAACTAGCTGTTTTATGTACTTATGTTTTCGTTATGCGTACCATTTCTACGCAGTATTATTGTTCTTTCGGGTTTATTCGGGCTCATTTCTATTTCTTTCTTTTTTGCTTCTCCCATATGTATATCTTATTTTCCAGTGTTTGCTGATTTTTACATTGTATATGCAATTACCATTTGCTGCTGAATTTTCTTATGTTTTACATGCTTGCATGTTGCTTGCTTGTGCATTGTATGTTTGTTTTGCTTGTATTTCTTTTCTTTTTCTACATGACCACGTGTCTGCGGCCAAACTGTTCAGGGTCAGGAATCTCGTCAAGCTGCTTTTTAGCAGCTTTTAATTCCTGTCCTTGCATGTTTTTCACTTTTTAATCTGATTTGCATTGTGTTAAAAAAAATAGGGACCACGTTTGCAACTTTCCAGTCTTGTCGCAACTGAGCAGCGCAATGATTTTTCAAAGATTAGATAAAGGTAGAGCGAAATGGGGTGAACACGCTGTCTTAAAACCCGTGGAGAAGCACCATAAGAACTGACAGCATTACTTTCGTCGAGATTCCCGAGCAGGGAGTCAATGCCGCTAACACCAGTTTCGAGCAGTTGCATAAGCGGAACATTATACTACTTTGTAAAGGGTGAGCTAATTGCACACTTTGGAAGAAAAACTGATTGGAAGTAATTATCTGAGCACGTGGTCTTTTTCGCATCGTCAGAAAGAGTGTGCATTGAAAATAAGTTCATTTATTCCAACGGTATCAGACCCACATCCCTTTAAATACTGTGAGGAAGGTTTAAGATTTACTCTAAAATTTTGATTCAATCTTTTGAAGAGCTGGTACTTTGAATTTTCTCACACTTCTAAATATTCGCGTGCTAGTTGCTGTAGCTTGTCATAATGAATGTCATCTTCCGTATTTTTCTGTGTGCCTTTTAAATACGCTCCCTCTATTCTTAATTAGTTTCAGAATACTGTAAGTCACAATGTTTTTTTATGCTTCTTTAACCTAGCTGAGTCAATACTCGGTACGAACTTCTCTCATATTTCAAGTAACTTATTTTTAAATATGTTGCACAAGTAAGATTACTTTTTCCTCTACAAAGCATTCAAATACAGGCAAATAATCCAGAAGCCTTGCAGAAATCGACGAATAGTCGCCTTTATCAAAAAGGAACACCTTTCTGCTGATGCGTTTTCTTACTTGCTCAATTTTTGTTCTAATACCTGCTAAAAGAACCTTATTGTCGCGAATCGCTGCAGTAATATCAACATTACTTCATATATTAGGCGAGTTACAGACTAGAGGATCGAGGATACGATTAAGCCTCGTGGCTTCTAAAACGTACTGCACCAACCCTAATGTATCAACGTTTTTCACTTCTAGGTTATTACGGCTGGCTTGCAAACACCTCGCACCAGTTATTTTTCCAATATAGATCGGGTGAATTAAACTTACTAGCTAATAATATAGCACAGTCAGACGCATGTGAAACGATATCACGTAATATTTTCAAAGACTGAAGTTTGTGCTAGGCGTCAGATAGAACGACCCAACTACCAACGAAGAATTGTTACCCAGTGCAACAGTGCGCCAAACAGACTCGTCAGCATCATTACCAATGGCGAGAATAGACGGTGAAAGGGACGAATGAATAATAAATAAACACCCCCAAGATTCGGCCTATCTTCATGATAGCCAGTATAGTTGCTCGTAACACTTGGTTATCAGACATGTATGGGTAGAGCCATGATATTGTACCGAGCACATTATCTGCCTTTACGGACCGAAGCAAATCATCTGACTCGTCTATTTTGTTTTTTACGCTGCGGCTATTGACCACTACAATAATTAAATCACGATCAAGGCAGGTAACAGATTTTTGATTCAATTATCTGGACAAGCCAAAGACTTCTTCCTTTTCAACGTCCCATGTAAATGCTCTGCCATTATTGATCACTTTATCGCGTTTAGCTTGGCCTCGTCCTCTTTATCAACCTTTTTCACTTTACCGCATTCCGAAAGTTTCTTTCGCAACGTGCGCCTTTGAAAAGAAAAACCGTGTTCAACGCTGTACTGTGTACCTTTGACGTTCTTAGATGCTTTTTAGGGGTGAAGCTCCTTAGGGAGTGGATCGTTCCCTCCTCTGTAGTAGTAGTAGTAGTATGTATGCAGCCACCTCGCGCCGCCGGGAGGCTCGCGCTCGCCCCTCGACGCGCGAGCTCTCTCACTCTTCCATCTGCTATCTTGTGAGAGAGAGAGAGCGTAAGGCGCTCGTTGACTATGTAAACGCTCTTTCTACGATGAACGCGCTACCAGCTCGCAAAGAAGGAGAACGCGCCCTCACCCGCGAGAGACAAGCTTGACGCAGGCAGCATCTTCTAGCGAGTTTCTTGACTGAAAATTGGCAGATCCCACATGCAGTGGGAGTCAAGGAAAAGCGAAGCACGCATCAGGAACGTAAAATGGATTTGCGTTGTTGTCTCGCTATGCCGAGTTTGGTACATATGTAGTTAACGAAACGGCCGTAGGGTATTGTGCCATACCAGTTTTCGCATACATCCCATTAGCGAAACGGCCAGGAGAGCACTAAGACCGTGGCATGTAAATCATGTCGCTCATTACATGCATATCATGATTTTCATGTTATGACCTGTCATTTGTGTTCGCCATGCAGTCATATTGTGCCATACCAATTTCCGCATACATCCCATTAGCGAAACGGCCAGGAGAGCACTAAGACCATGGCATGTAAATTATGCCGCTCATGACATGGATATCATTATTTTCATGTTATGACCTGCCATTTATGTTCGTCATGCAGTAATGTTGTGCCATACCAATTTTCGCATACATCGCACTAGCGAAACGGCCAGGAGAGCACCAAGACCGTGGCATGTAAATCATGCTGCTCATGTCATGCATGTCATGATTTTCATGTTACGACTTGTCATTTATGTTCGCCATGTAGTCATGTTGTGGCCTACCAATTTTCGTAAGCATCCCATTAGCGAAACGGCGAGGAGAGCACAAAATCGTAGGCGGCTAGATAGATAGATAGATAGATAGATAGATAGATAGATAGATAGATAGATAGATAGATAGATACGCTCAAAGTCGCCGAATTTCTCTAAGAAATGCCTCGCATTTAAATATACCGACTGCTCGCGCGCTGGAGAACCGTTCACCGGCCACCCATATATATATATATATATATATAATATATATATATATATATATCAAAAAAAGTTCTTCCTGGCTATCGGGATAAATATACTATCAAAAAGATACAGTGACAAACATAGGATTTATTCTGACGTTTCGGCTGGAGGCCAGCCTTTTTCAAAGATGAAGGTTTCTCATGGGCGCATGGTCTTATACACTTCACGAACATGCATAGTGGGGGGCGCAAAGGGGGGAGCTCACAAAAAAAATAAAATAAAATAAAAGAAGGGGCGGGGGGGGGAATACAGAATGAAATCGACCATCATTTCTGCATCTCAACAATTCATGGCGCTCCTGTTGAGATGCAGAAATGATGGTCGATTTCATTCTGCACGCATTGTTAATATTTTTTTCTTTTTTGTATGTGTCCCGATTCTTTCTCATTGCATTTATTTTCGCGATATTCGGTTCCCCATCACGTTTATTGCAGTCTTTCTCTTATTGTTGTCTGATATGTCTTGTTCATTTCACACTGCACGCGCACAAGGTGCAAATATGTCTTGTGTGCCCTCGGTGCTCACTCGGGCAGTGTCTCCTGTTTGGATGCGGAACTGATTGTCGATGTCCACCTGTTTTATTTTACTTTATTCCTATTGTTAATTTCTTGTTTGCTCTGATTTCATTTATTTTCATGTATTATCTTAGGACATTTAATTCCCCATCACGTTTCTTGTTGTCTTTCTCTCATTTTTATCTGGTATATTTCACTCAGATCGCGCCGCGCGCGCAAAGTGCAGATATGTATTGTGTACCGTTGGCTGAACACCGCGCACTTTCTCTAGACAACGATTTCCACGGAGTATGACTCGTCAGACTAAACGACTCTTTCTGTGTGGTGTTTTCTCTTCTTTTATTCTTTTTATTTTTCTCTATTTTGTGTGTGTTTGTGTGTACGTGCCTTTAACAAACCAAACCATTCAAGGTTGTTCGCGGATGCGCTACGTTTATCTATCCTCCATTTTCCTTGAACCACGGCGAGAGGGCGATCCTTTGAACTATACTGGTACCGACCGCGCACAGAGCAACCTGTCTTTCTCCCGTTCCCCCGCCCCTCCTCTCTGTACTCCCCACACAAGAACGACGTTTGGCTTCAGCGGTTCCGCGCGGCACTGCGGGAGTCGTAGCACCAGGAATCAGCACCCGTTCTTTGTTATGGAGGCGCTGTGCGGACGCGGACGTCGTCTTGGACTGGCCTCTGCTTCCTGGACACACATCTGTATTCCCCCCGCCCCTTCTTTTATTTTATTTTATTTTTTGTGAGCTCCCCCCTTTCCATCCCCCACTATGCATGTTCGTGAAGTGCATAAGACCATGCGCCCATGAGAAACCTCCATCTTTGAAAAAGGCTGGCCTCCAGCCGAAACGTCAGAATAAATCCTATGTTTGTCACTGTGTCTTTTTGATAGTATATATATATATATATATATATATATATATATATATAGGCACTGGATCTCGACTTGCAATGAAGTGCCGGTGGGAGATTTCAATTGTGCTTAGTTGAGCCATAAGGATTCGTAGCGTGCGTGTTAACTAAATTAATCTGGAACTCGGCACGATCTACGATGAACATCCGGAGCTTCCCGCACTCATCATCATTCACTCCGCGGATATGCTGTGGATTTCTTTCTTTAGAATGGGCTCTTTTTTTTTTAAATGATGAAAATTTTGCAATATTTGTTCTTCTCTGCATTCACTGAAACAGTACCCGATGTGTCCTTTGAACTGATGCCAAGTCATATCTCAGTTTTGCAGTCCAAATGCCTGTAACGATGGCTTCAGACTATTTCCAAGTTTCATGCTGGTCGTTATAATCTATCCCGTAAAACACAACGTTCATTGGTCAGCCTCTGTTCTCAAAGGCGGATGGTTTTGTTTTGCAGAACTCATTTGATGAGTCTGATCCTTAAGGGCAGTGGCTTGCTCTTGTAGCAATTTCGTGACTCTGTCTATATGGCCCGGAGTCACCTCTAGCGTTCTTTTTATTTCAGCCACCTTAATATAGTGTTAGATATCCTAGTATCAATATTCTCTAGCTTAGTCATGCTATTATCCTGCAATTTCTTCAAATAATCCATTTCACCTGTAACGAAACAAGCAGGATTGAGCTTACTGTCCCCGGAAAACAGCAACACAGCAACATATCGTAGATGGTTCACACTAAAACGACCACGTTTTCCATTAGCTCTAGTGCATACTAACCCCGTAGTACACGCATCAAATGTATTTGTGGGAGGAGCCGGCAACGCCATAAAACCCTTAGAAATCTTAAGCATACAAACAACACTAACCTGCGAGAGCAGTGTTGCCGACCTAGGGAGAGTTTGCGGAGCATCGCAGAAGAGACACGTTGGACGACGATAGCGTTGTTAGCACAGCAAACCAATTTATCCCGAGCACCGCAAACCAAGGATTAACAAAATATGTAAAAACACGAAACTCTCATAGAATATTAAGAACTAATGAAAAACAAACTTCCTCAGTAACAATACTTTCTAATTTCTCAGTTTAGCACAGCTCTTAGTCCTATCCTTGGCCACACTGATTCCGCCGATGCTGTCGTAAACGCCAAATAGAGCATTCTTACTGTTGTCGGCGCTGCACCTGTTGCTACAACATCCAACGTCGCTTTAGAAATCCAGTTGGTCGCTAGAAGTTGTCGCTTGCCACTGTTCTCCTTTACGGCGGCTGGAAGACACCGGTGGCCTCCGTAGCCGTCACCTGTTCTCAGTCGCTGACGTGTCACAGCGTCTTCGATTGCTTAGCCTGAATCATAAGTACGAGCTCGGCCCCGTACTCGAGGTGCTGATGTGTCGTAACGGGGGATTGCTGTTGGCCGACCTTCGAAGGAGGATTGCGAACGTTGCGTCCGGCACTGTTGGCGGCAGCACTTCCGAGGAGCCTCTCCCGAAAATCTTCGAGGTCCCCGGCCACGCCACGGTGTGCTAGCGTCAAGGGCTCCCGAACCGAACACCCGCTGTTCCCGTCGACAGAGAGGAGACCGATGCGTCCTTCTTCGGCCCTAGCCGCGCAGACAATTCCAACTCAGCATTTTCCATTTCCGATCGCCGCTCGGGTCGCGCGCTACGAGCCAGCCGTCTACCAGTCATGGACCTGTACGTGTAAACGGCGCGTTTTCTGGCGCCTAGCCATTGTTTCGCGCGCCATCTGTCCTTTTCGCGATGTGCCTCGTGCCTTGGGCTCTTTTACTCATGACTGGCAAAGCTATAAATCCATTAGGAATCTCAAGCATATGAACACTAACCTGCAAGAGGAGAAGTGGTTTGAGATTAATGTAGGCAAGACTGCTGGTTCCGATGCACACGCATGCTAAGGTGTGGGAAAAGGTGCTGGCTTTAACCCCATGCGTTCTTTAGCTCTTTCAGTTCATAGATATAGCTTGGTGGAGTAAAGATACAGCCATTCTCCTCGATTTACCGCGGTTTGAAACATCCAGTGCGGCTCAGATGTCGTTTATGAATTACCGTCGGACTTCCACGCTTTTTTTAGGTTCGTCTCCAGCGTTGTTGAAAAATCACGAAACGTTCGATTTGTGAAATGATGTTACGAAGCGGTACAGTGCGGACAAGTGTTGAACCATACGAAGTGAGAACGACGACGAGTGTTCTTGATGCTTGCGCGCGTGTGTGCTTTCAGCCATTTGTCGGTTCCGCCAACACTGTAAATAATCATTTCACCACTCTTGCATCTCCGTCACATTTGGTGGAGGTGCTTGGTACGACACGCTTCGCAACGGAACTTCACAGCGGTCGTCGTTTGGAGGGTCCCTCTGCCATGGCGGAAGAAACAGCGCCTGAGTCCGCCCCTGCGGCTTCAACGCTCGTACTCACGCATCCTTGGGATCCTGGCACGTTCAGCGGTTCTGGTGGTTCTGATGAAGTGGACGTCGAGGACTGGGTGGCAGATTACGAACGCGTGAATAAGCTCAACCGATGGGGCCCTACTCTCATGCGGGCCAATCTGATTTACTACCTGAAGGAACTGCGAAAGTGTGGTTTGAGAACCACCAAGCCGAACTCGGAAGCTGGGGCATCTGTAAAGAAAAGATGCTAGACCTGTTCGGAAAGCCCGTCGGGTGTAGGTTAGCAGCGATGACAGCTCTCACGTCTCGGGCGGAGTCTACGGAGTCTTACATCTCCTACATAGAAGACGTGTTAGCACTGTGTCGTAAAGCCGACGCCGAGATGCCGGAGACCGATAAAGTTGGCCACATTCTAAAAGGGATTGCAGACGACGCCTTCAACCTTTTAATGTGTAAGAACTACTCGACCGTAGACGCCGTCATCAAAGAGTGTCAACGCTTTGAGCAGGCTAAAAGTCGGCACATTAACACCGTGTTCGCCAGGCTTCCCAATACGGCTGCAACTTCCTCCTGCGAAGAATGCACTAGGACACAACCGCAAGCTTCAGTTTCATTGGACCAGGTGACTCAGATTGTGCGCCGTGAATTTGAAGCGATGGTCCCTGCTCCAGCTTATGCCGGTTCTGGCGATTCGGCGGCTATCACCGCTCCAATCGTTCAAGCCATTGTCCGGCAGGAACTGGCCAACGTAGGCATCCATTCTGTGTGCGCCGTAGCTAGTCCACAGCCGACATCGTGGCGTCAGCAGTCGTCCTATTACGGGCAGCGGTTTCCTACACAGTATCGCGACCCTGCTTGTGGCGAACCACTGACAACCGACCAATTTGCTTCCGTTGTCGTCGTACCGGCCATGTAGCCCGCTTTTGCAACACCCGCCTCGGGCTTCGTACTCTCCTTACTACCGACAGGACGACTACCGACAGGCCGGCTACCGCTATTCGGCAGGCACTCAAAGTTACCATGTGACACAATCCTTCCTTCACCTGCACCGTTGTTGACTCAGTACGCCAGCGGGGCCATTACTCAAGCCCGTGCCGCTCGTCAACTTGCCCACGATCGCCTTTCCTCGTCACAACAACAACAAAAAGTTCGTTACGACAGCCAGCACAGGAGTGTGCAGTTCACGCCGGGCTCTCTCGTTCTCCTCTGGTCACCACGTCGCCCCGTCGGGTTGTCCGAAAAGCTACTCTCCCGTTATACCGGGCCCTACAAAGTTCTGCGCCAGCTTAGTGACGTCAACTACGAGATAGCGCCACTCGTCCCCGCCTTTTCGACCTGCTCCCAGCAGACCGACGTTGTTCATGTTTCACGACTCAAGCCGTACTGCTCGGCTAGTTTCTCGTCGTCTTCGCAAGCGCCGTGACGGCGCTTCCGCTGCGGGAGAGTGATGTTACGAAGCGGTGCAGTGCGGACAAGTGTTGAACCATACGAAGTGAGAACGACGACGAGTGTTCTTGACGCTTGCGCGCGTGTGTGCTTTCAGCCATTTGTCGGTTCCGCCAACACTGTAAATAATCATTTCACCACTCTTGCGTCTCCGTCACACTACTCTTGCGATTATGGTGCCCTTATTCCTAAAGAGACGTGTGTGTATCAGCTACTGCCGCGAACAAGCGCGCTTAGCCGGCGCAAGTGCAGACATAGGAGAGCTAGCGACCTGACAGCAAGTAAATGATTTGAAACCATTCGCGTGCGGACGGGTGAGATGGGTATTTTGATCGCACATTAATTTTTTGCTTATGAAGCGGTGTATTTAACATTCGCAGAAGAACCCTTCCATTTCACAAAGGAAGCGCGAAAAACTACACCTTAGAGAAGAGGCCGTAACGCTCGAGAAGTCAGCCTTCGCGTCCTCTACTTCACGTGCTCCCATAAACGAAATTCGGGCTGAAACAAGACAATGCAAGCTTAATTGTGCCTGAAATATCAATCTTCCTTACAATATTATTATGGAAGGAAGAAAGTATGCTGCACAACCAATCCAGGAGGGCCTTTGTTGCAGGGAAAATAGCACCAAAATTTCGCTGCTGCGATAACATGCGGGATCAATTTATGTGGACACTGCACATGCCATCTACCAAATCTAGGTAGCGAGCGCAGCTCGGAAGGTAACTTAAATGAACATTGAAGTCAGTGCGCGCGACCGAGCGTTACGCGCCGCACCTCGCGACACCGACAACACCAAAGATGACCCCAAGGGGACCCCCACCTTCCGCGACGCCACCACGGCAGCCGAGCTCGTAGGAGTGCAGGCAGCAACGATGACGTCATATTCACCATTGCTTCTTTGCCGCGCCTGCGTTGAATCCCGACGATACCAGACCTGAAGAAAATCGTTGCCACCCTACGATGATGATTGCCACAACTGCAATGCCAGGACCAGCGACAGGCGAAAGAAAACAAGCTCGAATCGCAAGTGGTGCGGAATCACGTCACAGTCCTCTGTGGTGACGTCTCGGAATTTGCTCACCCCTTTGCGAACGATAGGTGGGGTCAGTTGCACCCGCAGACAGAATTCACTTCGGTAGGAGGCTTGGTAATGAGGTGGGTTGGCGGCTTGCAGGACGCGCAGTAGCTTTTTTGGGGGGCACGCGGGCCCTTCGGAGTCCGGGATAGCAAGGAACAAAGGAAACAACCAGGTGGATTTTCGGGCAGGTAGCACTGAGAAGTGCCAGAAAAGAGGTAAAAGGAAGAAAAGAGCGAAGGCACGTGTAGCATTCCAGTATTCCTTTTTTCCTAGGACTGCGACTGAATGGAATAACTTGACTAATTCCGCAGTTACTCAACCTTCTTTGTCTTCATTTATTACTCACATCTGTTAATCACGTTAAAGGCTCAAGTATGTCTTCCTTTTTACTATAGTTATATTTTCTTTTACTGAGTGTTAGTTATTTCATTGATGTTTATATAGGCGTCACGTGTGCATTAGTTTAAGTTTTCTTGCGTGTGCGATAGTGTATGCGAATATCAACGATGTCTTTGTTCACTTTAACATCCATTTGACGTCAAGGAAGAAGAAAAATACATGGTAAGTATATACAGAAGGAGGTCCCGTAGTTACAAACTGAAATGGGACCTCCTGTGCGTGGTAACATGGTGAAGAATACAAAATGGCAATACGTGGACTTAATAATTGTGATAGATACAAGCGAGAAACTAACCTGAAAACACGTTATCAAGAAGCATGGAACAAGTGAAGGAATGTGCCTTAGTCAATCAAAGTAACACGGATGGGTGGGAGACAAAATGGGATAACAGTACAGCAGTATGCGAGATAATAAAACTCAAATATACAAAGTACAATAGGCAATAAGGTAGATCATTGAAAAGGGATTCAAAGACACGAGAGGACAGTAAGATAAGGAAAAATAACGAACGAAAAAAAAGAAATAAAGCAACACCTAGCGCAATAAAGAACCAGAATAAGACGAATTTAGCAGAAAGCTCTTGAGTTCGGATCGGAACCTATGAGCATTTAGTAGTTTTAAAGGAGATGGCAGTGAATTCCAAAAGCCAGTGCTGAAAAGTGTAATGTTGCTTGCCGTAGTTGGTGCGAACTATCGGCAAAATGAAATTATTGTTACTAGCAAATCTAGTATTATTGGTGTTCACCAAGGATGTCCTGGGTATTATGAATACAGGAAGATTATTGTGCAGTGCCCTATAAACGATAATGGCGAGATTATATTTATTAAGATCCGATTACACTTAAAATTTTATGAGAATGCAATAATTGATTCGCGTTAAACATATCGAGATGACAGTGTTATTAGACGAATGGCTCGGTTTTGAATGGCCTGCAATGATGTCAGGGACTGTTGTACGTATTACCCCATGATTCGATGTTGTAATTAAGATGAGAATGACGAAAGCGTAATAAAGAGATATGAGAGTAGAAAAGGAGAAATGTAGTCGAGCTTTTGATAAGAACACGTATACCATAAGCCATTTTCTTTTTGACATTAGACACTTGAAGATGAAATTTAAGATGGCAATCAAGTTCCACTCCTAAAAACGTACAATGATCAACTGAGAGATAGTGTGATTGTTGATAGAAATGACTGGATAAAAGTCAGAGGAGCGCTGATGCGAGGTGAAGATGACGAAATTAGTCTTACTATGGTTGATTTGCAGCTTGTTGAGTTCACACCACGTGCAGATTTTCAAAAGATCTCATTTAGATTACTAATAAGCGTAGATACGCAGCGGTTAGAGTTAAATATTGTCGTGTCATCTGCATAAAGAATACACTTAGACGAGGCGAGGTTAGTCGGCAAGTCATTGATATAGATTAAAAAGAGTAGGGGACCTAATATGGACCCCTGCGGTACACCTATGTTAGTAGTGGCTTCTTTGGAATACGATCCAGCTATATCGACGATTTGTTTTCTATCCTGTAAATAACTGCGGATAAGGAGCAAAGGCGGACCGGTTATTCCAATAGCCTCGAGTTTAGCAAACAGAATGGGGTGATTAATAGTATCGAAGGCCTTAGACAGGTCTACAAATATGAGTGCTGCAAATTCACCTTGATCAATCGCCTTTTTCAGGTAGTCGGTAAGTGATAAGAGCCAGATTTGTTGATAAGCCGGAGCGAAAGCCAAACTGAGATGGGGAAAGAATACTAATTTAGTTAAATATTTTGTAAATCCGCTTTTCGAATTATTTTTTCCACAAATTTTACCTAAAAATGGGAGAATGCAAATGGGTCTATAATTGTATAGTAGAGCACGATCACCTTTTGAAACAGGTACGACGCGACCACGTTGTCAGTTCGCGAGGGAAAAAACACCAGATTTAAAACAAGATTAATGATAGAAGAAAGGACATGAGCAATTGACTCTGCATCATTTAATATGGTGAGCCTTAATAGTATCAAGGCCAGCACTCGTGCTTTAAGGGACCTAATTATTGAAACCACTTCATCAGGAGTAGTCGAAAAAGGAAGAATGAATGAGGTTAGGCGGTTCAAAGACATATTACAACATGAAGCGGAGGCAGATCCATTATTGTATTTTTTTCCTTCAAGCTATGTATGTCCATATGGATTTATTTTGTTGCCTACACCTGTACCATGATGTTGTTGTATTTCCACCCTGCTAAAATCCCTTCGGGCATTGCAGTATCTGTAAATAAATAAAAAAATTAGTTACATAAACATGCAGGGTGGCAGAAAAAAGGCAAAATGGTTAGAGATTGAGGAACAGTTAAACAAAGAAAATATAGGCGTTTATGCGGTTAAAGAAACGCACCTTAGAGACCTGGAAGAACCACCACATATTGAAATTATTTTTCGGAAGGGTGCAACAGTATCATATCAGAAAGAAAAGGTGGGGGTGTTGGAATGCTTATTCATAGCGGAGCCAAATGGGAGAGAGTCAAACAAACGTGTTCAGAGCACCTCTGGGTTTCGGGTACGGTAGGCGGAAAGAAAACGTGGCTAGGTGTAGCTTACACGTGGACGGGAAATAACTGTAAGGAAAAGAATCTGGAGATAAAGCACTGCATAAACACCGATATTAAAGAATTTGGTTATGGGGCCGAAATCATCCTCCTAGGGGATATGAATGCCCACATCCACGACCTTGACGGATATACAGACACCAGTGGGAGGTTATTGCTCGATCTTTGCGAGCACCATAGTCTTGTGATAGTTAACACAGGGCCCAAGTGTGATGGACAGATCACGTGGGACGTCAGAAACAGACAATCGAACATTGATTATTGTCTTATGACGGAAGGAATCTATGAAAAACTGAGAGAAATGAGAATAGACGAGGACGGGATGAACAGCTTGGGTAGTGATCATAAACGCATAACGTTACAACTGGGATATAAAACTGAAAATAATAACGTACAGTCGAAGTTTGGCAGCTCGTATTTAAATGACAAACAAACAAAAAATATAGCCGCAGGAATAGAGGAAGAAGTAAGCAAAATACGAGGCAAGGACCGGGGGTATAATGAGCTAGTTCATGCAATGACGAAAGAAATAAGTAAAGAGAAGAAAAATGTTTGCTGGAAAGGAAAGAGAACGCGAAAAAGATGGTGGAACAAGGAAATCCGAGAAGCGATCAAAAAGCGACGTGAAGCATCGAGGGAGCACAGACAGGCAAAAAGGGAGAAGCGGCCGCAAGTGGAAGTCACGGAAAGGTCGGAAATATATTTAGAGAAAAAATCTATTGTACAGAAATTGGTCGAGGCAAAAATTAAAGGTGAAAGCGAACGCTGGGTGACAGAAATTCATGACAAAAAGAAGGGCGCGCCTAGGATATTTTCGAGCCACATAAAAGCGCTAGGTAAAAAGTCTGCCACAATGCAACAGCATATTGTTGATGAGAGAGGAAATCAATTGGAAGGGTACGAATCGTTGGGTTACATCCAGAAGGTAACAGCCGGTTCGTTTAAAAAGATCGTCCAAGAGATTCCCCCAGCGGATAAAACCATGACGGAGAGCGAAACTAAGGAAGAGCTAGAACTTCAGAATTTCAACTGGAAAAAGGCCGAAGGAAAAATTCCAAAGCGCAGTGCACTGGGTTTAGATGGGGTCCCCGTTAGCCTCATTAACGAATTAGGACAGAACACTAAAGAAGCGCTATTGAAAGCCGTAGAAAAATGCTTACAGAAGAGGCAAATACCGGACAGTTGGCGAAAAAGGAGAATGAACTTAATCTATAAAAGCAAGGGGGAAAAGAACAACATTCACTCGTATAGACCGCTAACCATTACATCGGCACTATACAGGATGGCTATGCAAGCAGTAAAATTAAAAATAGAAGCATGGCCGGAACGTAACAATATTTTGGGAGAACTTAAGAATGGATTTCGAGTAGACAGGTGTTTAGACGATAAACTATTTGTTCTTACTCAGTGTATAGAAATATCTAAAATAGAAAGGAGGTCGCTGTATGTGGCTTTTCTAGACATCACTGGAGCGTATGACAATGTTAATCAGGAAATATTGTGGGAAATTTTGGAAGGAATAGGCATAGGCGACGATTGTGTACAGCTTTTGAGGGAAATATATCGAGAAAATACAGTTTGCATAGAATGGGAAGGAATCAGTAGCAGAGGGAACATTGATATTAGCAAGGGGCTGAGACAGGGATGTCCTTTGTCGCCGCTGTTATTCATGCTGTACATGGTTAGAATGGAAGAAGCGCTAGGAGATAGCAACATTGGTTTTAATCTGTCACGCAAACAGGGCGGCGGGATGATTGAGCAGATGCTTCCGGGTTTATTTTATGCTGATGAGATTGTCTCATTCGCGGACAGTCAAGATGATATAGAACGGCTGGTGAATATATGCGGGAAGAAAGGCGAGGCTCTAGGACTAGGATTTAGTGTAACAAAATGCGGACTGATGGTATTCAATCGTCCCAACGACCAGGCGGCATCCATACAGGGCCAAGAAATACCCAGAGTAAGTGAATACAAGTACCTTGGCGTATGGGTAAATAAGGGTGATAGATACATGGAGGTACACGAAAAAGCCTTGACAGCAAAGGAAAGAGGAACACAGCAATAATGAAAAACAGAGCGTTACGGGGATACAATAGCTACGAGGTGCTTAGGGGTCTGTGAGAAGGGGTAATAGCACCGGGGCTTACATTTGGGAACTCAGTGGTGTGCATGAGGCCAGAGATACAATCAGGAATGGATGTGAATCAAAGAACTGTGGGACGCCTCGCGTTGGGTGCTCACGGGAAAACGACAAACGAGGCTTTAAAGGGCGATATGGGATGGGCGAGTTTTGAGGCAAGGTAAGCGCAGAGCAAAATAAGGTTTGAAGAGAGGCTAAGGAATATGAAAGAGAGTAGGTAGGCAGTGAAGGTGTTCCGCTATTTATATAGAAAGAGCGTTGACACGGGGTGGAGAAAGAGAACTAGAAGGCTCACCAGTAAATATACGGCTCTAAGAGAACTGACAACAAAGAGCGTAAAGGGAAAAGTCAGAGAGGCGGAGAAGATTTACTGGAGGGCAGCGATGGAAAAAAAACGGACTCTGAATAACTACCGAGAGGGCAAAAACGAAATAATGAGGGAGACATTTTATGATAATTCAAGAGGAAGTGCTTTATTGTTTGAAGCGAGATCGGGCTGCCTTAGAACGCGTATTTATAAAGCGAAATTAAGTAAAGAAGTAGAAAAATGCACATGCTGTGAGGAAGATAGGGAAACGACGGAGCATGTTCTGATTGAATGCGGAAGTATCCGCCAAAGTGTACGTTTGGGCACCACCCTACAGGAAGCCTTGGGTTTTAGGGCGAACAACGGGAAGCTGAACATAGCCGCGATTGAAATAAGTAAGAGACGGTTAGAGTACTGGTGGCAGAAAACTAGAGAGAACGGACAAAAATAATTACAGGGATAAATATGGACTTTAGCCATAAGTGGCAGGGAACTGGGCTATGAATCTCCGTTTTTGCTATAGTATGATCGATTTGATTGAAGTAAATTTAAAAGGCATGAGGAAAATTTAAAGAGAGAGGGAAAAAAAGTTCTACAAGCCTGCTGGCGCACATGTCACCGCCCGTTACAAAGGGGACGCTCATAGCATCCATCCATCCATCCATCCATCCGACATGTCGTTTATAGCACGCAAATGTTTTATGCTAGGGTCCACCACGACCCCATACGTCACTACCGTAGCGGATACGACGCACTAAAGTAAACATGAACAACAAAGAAAAATACCCAGAAACCTTCTGCTTACGGGCTCGAAATCAAACTCACAGCCCTATGCTCCACGACGAAAGGTGACTGGTGCTCTACCACTACGTTAACACCGCGCGTGCCCGTGGCTGTATGAAGGCGCCCTATATTGCGCGCTTCCTGGCGTACATTGCCTGGAACGGTGACGCCATCCAGGAAGGCGAAGTGAATCACTGGACCTCTACTTCGCCTATCCTGGATGGCGGCACCATTCCGGGTGCACAAGAAACGGATGTAAACGGGTGCATTCCGGCTGCGCAGGATGCGCTCGTGCACAAGAAAGAAGCTTGATCAGAAAGAACGTAGCCGTGTTCACACAGCGGCGAGTCTATGTGCGCCGATAGCGCAATGGTAGAGCACCGGTTACCTTTCACCGTGGGCAGCGTTTCACCGCCGGCCACTATAGCGCGATGGCAACAAGAAAACTGCTGCATTAGGCGCCCAAGCGCGGCAACGACTTTGACGGGTCAATGTGATCAAGTAAATAGAAAAGATACCTTTGTCGCGTGGCATGTGTTTAGTTATTAAGTGAACTACTTCCGTTACCCCAAGGGGTTGGTCCTTGATGTTACGGAGGCGATGCATGAACGTGGGCTCATCCACGTCACGCGGTGCTTGCTGTACCACCGAAACACCGATGCAATGGGCAAGTTCACACCGATGTAGGCATTATCACCTGCTTACGCGAAGACACTTTTCACTTTCGTTTTATACGCTTCCTTCGACAGAAGGATCAGCCACATTTTTTACTTCTCCGAAGTCGAAACTGGAAGTAGTCGGTAATGAACAGGCCGTCAGTAACTATACATCCCCAGATGGAGCCCCTTTATGAATGATAGGTACCCATCTACATATTATAGCATAAAAAACTTCCTACGAAAGCTTTTATGTCAGCGTTCGTTTAAAGGGCAACTCCGGCAATTTTTCAGTGTCCACCGATCGCAATACGATTTTCAATATATATTCTCCTCGGTACTGTAATAAAATATCCCAAGTCACGCGGCTGTAGGTTATTTGGTTTTACAGTAAATGAATTTTAAAAATTTTTAGCTGATTCTCACGTGGGCCACTGTGTTTTTGACGTCATCACGTTCGCGCTGCCTTCAAAATCACCTGCCATCACCTGCCAGCGGGCATTCAAAAGCAAAACGGCGATACTTCAGTGCTTAAATCGTGGCCGTCAAGATCAGAAAAGCTAACATAACTCAATGTGTCTTCGGATGACCTCGCCTCTGGCATTTATTTGGCGCCAGTTCCATATTTCTGGTGCCGGGAAGGTTGTGACGTCACCGCAAACGCTTCATGAAGCATCTGCCCGCTTCGGTTTCGGTTTGAAGATGACTTTCACTTGCTTATTTAAAATTATTGGTGTGTTTCTGAGCAAACTCTATCACCCTGGCGGTCACAGGACTACCAGTACCTTTGGAAAACATTTACATGAGAACATGGTCAAAGAACCCCGGAGTTGCCCTTTAAGTTTGCTAGTAGCGGACGTCATATTTTTCTGGCACATCTCAAGGACGCACTATGTCGCCACCCACTCTGAACGCATAATTTCTTGTCACTATTACTCTAACGCATAAATTATGCTCCAACAATAGCATGTCGTATAATAATGCTGTGTTTCTCCGCAAAAGGAGGGGTTCACACGGGAACAAAAGAAGAAAAAGTTGGAGGTATAAAGATGGGGCAGCAACGGCGCGAATCACTCAGGAACATCATCATCATCAGCAGCAGCTGAGGTAAAAGAAGGGAACCAGCGGCCTCAATGATGGCAGACGCAGTGCAAGACATCCTAGCTGGGAACACATCCAGCCTTCAGCACGTCTGGTCGCAAGTTGGCATCACCAGTACCTACGTCACGTCACCCAGCGGCGCATTCAACGCTCTTGAAGTGGTACGCCCATCCTTCTGTGGTTTTTGCACTCCTACATATCGCTTTTCGTCAGGCAGACCCTGCAGTAGGCGATACTTCTCGTCACTTATGAAAGCGGTCATGAAGTGACTCATATTAAGCCATAGTAACACCCTGTTTGCGATTAGTTTGATCACAGTCGTCGCTTAGGAAGTAATGTGTCTCGGTGCGAAGCAATGATGTGGTAGTTCTATTTTCAGCCACGACCGTGTGCAAATGTGCATATATATATATATTTTCTTACCCTTCTGTTTTATTACGGCGCTATCTTAAGTAGCCAGACCCAGGGGCTTATGTCTCCATAGCCCGTCAGAAAAGTGGTACCTTTCACAAGTATTTAAGCTGCGCGAGAAGGCGGGCATAGTAAAAACAAACACAAAGGACGCACTGAGCGCTCAGTGTGTCCTGTGTGTTTCTACTGTCCCTGTCTTCTCTCGCAGTGTTAAAGACTTCTAAAAAAAATTACACCATCTCCCCGAAGGGGACCATGGGGTGATGCGGAGCATCGCTGGGAGTTTCAACGGTGCATTTAACGGCGGTGCTTACAGGTTTGCAGTGTTTTCGGTGTTACCTATGCGGTGAACCTTGCGGTGAGCCTTGCGTGTTATTACGTTGTTGACTTGGTTCGTTACCACGCATCGCGTGACCGTTGTCAGAGTGTGAGTTGATGCTAATGCGTACTTGCGTCAACCCACTGGCTGACGGAACTGTTGCTTCCATCACACAACATCACACAACACCACCAAGTTCTTTCATCGGAGAAGGACGAGATACTACTGCAGCGAAGCGCGCGCGCGCTCTCTACCCGTTTTATTTATTGCAGCAGCTGTTGGAGAGAGGGAAGGCAGAGGAGAGTCGCGCATGCGTAGTGTGAGTGCGGACGCCGGACGCGTGACATACCCGCGAGCAAGAGATGCTCCGCATCTAAAAGCTATGAACCAACTAGCCCACCAGAATGGTATCTTTTCATCGGCACACCAGTAGACGCAGGGCATGACGGCTGTGATACCCAGGCTTGTGGTGTCTTACCGCTGCAGCTAGCGCTGTGCGTAGAAACAACAATTTAACAATGCCGAGCGCAGCATTGAAAAATTGGCGCTCTAGGGAGCAGCACGTAGACGCCACTAGGTGGCGTATCGCTAGGTGGCGTGCAGAACCGGTCTGGCATACGTCAGTATGGTCCGCAAATTTCTGTTCACTGTGCGTCGTGAATGCATGGAGAAATTGCTAACTTGGAAGGCGAAATGGCACCTTTTCTGCTATATTCCCTATATAGCTGTCTTGCCACACCAGACATAGCACATCCTGTTCCCACTTATCATCTACTGACGACCGTTCAGGTTATAATGGCATACACTATACTGTGATTGAATATGAGTTATAGCAATATCAGTAAGCTTTTTCTTAAGTGATACTGCAAGATAATGGAACATCTCAAGAATGAGCTCGTTTCGTAGAATGTCATTCTCTCAGCGTACTTTAACAGGGCTGCAAGTGCGAATGACAATTTCCAAACTTTCCACATAGACTTGCTTTTTCATAGAAAGAAACCTTCCCCTCTGCCTGACTGAACGCGCAGTGCGTTCCGAAGAGTTCTGCAGAGCTGAAGGTGTATTTACAACGAAAGTTATGCAAGCGTGCCTGTTTCAGAGAAAATAAAATGGTTGGAAACAAGGGAAAGGACAGTTCCCACGCGACGGACATCGCAGTTCTATAAATGTTGAACATTTAAACATTGGGAGAAAGCCGTTCTGAAGTACTGTTTCACCTTTGTGAGCATGTCGTAGTTACAAAGACAGTGAGTCGGTCTTACAAAACTACACTACTAGGGACACAACACAAACGTAGTACAATTTGACGGCGAACATTGGAAGCTAACTTTAAGCAGATGCCATTGTGAATATCTCTTGCACATTTGGTCCACTTGGCCTGAACAGATGACGTTATATAGTTCAATACTAACGCAAATACTAAATGATTAGTGAGCAAGTGAAAAGCCACCAGCGATGACTGAGAGCTGCTTTGCCGTGGAAACTCTGCGTAAGGCCTGGCCGACGAATTTTGAGCGCAGGTTATAGGACACACGTCTGTTTCTTGTTTTGTAATATTTCGACATTACTATTCTTTCACAATACAGGGCAATGTTTTTGTTTCTATGGTGCGCTATAAATTTTCGCAGCCTATGTAGAGGTAGCATATAAGAAACAATGGGACGTGGCACCACTAAACCAGGTGTTATGAAAGAGTCAGGGATGTACTGGTCACAATAATTCGCACTAGTGTGGCTATTCGTCACACTAATGTTCCTCGATTTATGCGACAGCAAAAAGAACGCTACTAATTGTGCTTGTGTTAAAAGAAAAGCGCGCTATTTTTTGCGGCCGTTGTCGGAAACACGACTCAGTGTCCCTGGACTATGGAAAGGGAATAGATTGGGAAGGAGCAAAAATCCGCTGTGAGGGCCGCGAAAATTTTACTTTGATGAGGTACTTTAACGTGCACTGATAAGGATTTGTGCCTGGGCCTTGAGCATTTCACTTCCGTAAAAAATTTGACCACTAGCGCGACATTTGAAAGCGCGCCGTTCGGGTTAGCAGTCACTCACCGTAGCCATTAGAAAACGAAGGCGTACTAGCGCAAGCTGGTAATTCCGTGGTGAAGAGGGAAAACCACTAAACGATCGTGTTCGGTGCTTTCCCTCTCCCAGGTCTGCGCTGCCACCCTCTTTCTACTGATAAGTGCACTCGGTTCGGGTTACAACAACCTGAACATCCTTCAGCTGGTGTCCTTCTCGTACAGCCTGCAGGGACTGCACATGCTCTGCGTCGGCCTCATCAGCGCACATTTCACCTATGTCATTACAAACACCATATACGTGAGTACATTTGCCATGTGAGCTCGACAAGAATAGATTATATTTTCTTTTGAAGAAATCAGGCAAAAAATAAGAACAAGCGGCGTTACATGTTTGCAGCTAAAACAAATATACCCGTGGGAGATTACTTCACTCGCACATCTGAATATTATTACTATGTCCGGAATGTAGACTAAAACCCTAGAAAACGCATTCAAATCATGTTTCGACATAAGCTCCGGGTGCACACAGTGCTGAATGTTTTCTTTAAGAGGATTTCATCGTCATAATCACCACCAGCCTCTTCCTCTTCCTTGCCCACTTCAGGACGAAGATACCTCGCAGTTAGCCCTGCATTTAAGCTCCATGGCTCCAGTTTAGCAAGTAACGCGGGAGCTGACTTTAATTTATGCCTGTGACCTTGTTAGTTTCATTTCCCCACCCGAATTTTTGTCTACGTCGGATGCGCTTTGGTTACTTAGTAAAAATTCCGTTGCTATCAGCGGTCATCTTTCCTGCACGTTACGCGACCGGGCCCGCCCCATTATCTTCTCCTAATAGTAACGGAGAGGTTACCATTGAAGTACTACAAACATTAAGTTATACTCTACAATAATCATCCTACACCCTAATTACCATCGCGGGTAACCAGGAAGTTGCAATCTACGTAGGATTAGCAAGTTACTATGAGGGAACATTGCACATTAAGGGATAGTAACTGCTGGACCAGCAGTGATTCTAGAACAGATGTTGCAACTTAAGAATGTGCACTGCTGTCATATTACCGCATAAGTTTTGCCCTAAGTTCTACAGCAAATCTTGCCAGCCCAGTTCTGGAATTTTGAGCTGTGAAATTCACGTTCAAATCGCGCTCCACTGTATTGGCTCTCTTGTCGTTGACCACCATAGCGTGTCCGTGCACTACCGACGCTTAAAGGAGCCCTGGGGCACTTTCTGGACATAGTTTGAAAGCCGTGGCAATCAGTCCTGCAGATCCATATGAACACGTGAGCCAGAACACAGCGCTGCGTGCGCCAGGACATTCGCAATCGGTTTGAAATGTAGCGGTAAATCGCTTGCTCTCCTTTCAACAAGTGAAGTCACAAGTACCACGGAGTACGTCGTATAACTTCTTTTCTGCTCAGAAGAATAAGATGCATACATTTTCTGTATTTCTTGGACTCGAAACTAACAAAAAAAAGCATTGCCGAGGACATTTCTGCCTTTATAAACCACTAATGTTAGTTTACTTCAACTGACAGACGCCCCGCCACGGTAGTGTAGTGGTTATGGCACTCGGCTGCAGATGCGAAGGTCGCGGGATCGAATCCCGGCCGCGGCGGCTGCATTTCGATGGAGGCGAAATGTCGAGGCCCGTGTGCTGTGCGATATCAGTGCATGTTAAAGAACCCCAGGTGGTGGAAATTTCCGGACACCTCCACTACGGCGTCTTTCATAATTAGAGCTGGTTTTGTGACGTTAAACCGCACAAATCAATCAAATCAACCGACAGAGTTGTGGCATAACGTGTTTAAAAGAAGAACAGGCGGTTGCAGCTGTTTTTGAAACCCCATGGTGAAATGGATGGTTCGGGGGCGCAGCGCGCTAATATTCCGCTCACGTGTTCACTGGAACCTCCACGACTACGGCACATCGTTTTCAGGCAACGTTTAAAGGAGTGCAACAGGGCTCTTGAATGCTGTTTGAGGTACTGGGAGTGCCGCGACGAAAATTACTGTGTTCGCTCCGCTGCTGAGCTTTGCTCACGTGGGGAAAATGCAGTTTGTCCGCAGAGCTCAAAATCACGTTATCATTCTGATCAAGGACAGCCTGGTTCCCGTGCATTCACGCAGCTAGAGGCGGAATGCGCGTGAACACCATCGACGTTATTTACGCTAAAGTTGCCCAACGAAAGTGACGCTTAAGTTCATGGTGTAGCATGACTAAATACAAAGCACACGGCTGGATGTGCCTAGTGTTCCTGCGCCCGGGAATGAGTATAAATTATGTTTTCCTCAAAGATTCTGATAAATTTGCTAGTAGCGCCCGTGTTGTGTGCCTCCTCTCCGCGTGTTTTGTGTTAGTCGCTCTACGCCGTAACCTTAACAAACACTCACTAAACCAAGAAGAAATCCTTCTGCAGAAGAGTGACGCCTCGTCGCACAGCGTTTGCCTCTGTAAGGCACGCATGTTGATGCCACTCAGGTATCGAGGTCTGAATTGAAATAACGAACTGAACCATGATTCCTCTTTCCTGCCGTCGCAAAATAAGAGTCGACGCACTCGAGCGGCGAAGAAAAAAAGAGAGCGAGGCCTGCGCGGAACCGCAGGACAGTGACAGCGTAAGCTGGAGGAGCTACCTTCTTAGAGGCCACTTTAAACACTTGAGGAAACTAGTGCAAGTAGAAGTGGTAATCAGTCCTGCAGATCCATATGAACACGTGAGCCAGAACACAGCGCTGCGTGCGCCAGACATTGGCAATTCGGTTTGAAATGTAGCGGTAAATCGCTTGCTCTCCTTTCAACAAGTGAAGTCACAAGTACCACGGAGTACGTCGCATATCTTCTTTCTTTGCTCAGAAGAATAAGATGCATGCATTTTCTTTATTTCTTGGACTCGAAACTAACAAAAAAGCATTGCCGAGGACATTTCTGCCTTTATAAACCGCTAATGTTAGATTTACTTCAACTGACAGACGCCCCGCCACGGTAGTGTAGTGGGTTATGGCACTCGGCTGCAGATCCGAAGGTCGCGGGATCGAATCCCGGCCGCGGCGGCTGCATTTCGATGGAGGCGAAATGTCGAGGCCCGTGTACGGTGTGCTGTGCGATATCAGTGCACGTTAAAGAACCCCAGGTGGTGGAAATTTCGGACAACTCCACTCCACTACGGCGTCTTTCATAATTAGAGCTGGTTTGTGACGTTAAACTGCACAAATCAATCAAATCGACCGACAGAGTTGTGGCATAACGTGTTAAAAGAAACAGGCGGTTTGCAGCTGTTTTTGAAACCCCATGGGGAAATGGATGGTTCGGGGGCGCAGCGCGCTAATATTCCGCTCACGTGTTCACTGGAACCTCCACGACTACGGCACATCGTTCTCAGGCACGTTAAAGGAGTGCGACAGGGCTCTTGAATGCTGTTTGAGGTACTGGGAGTGCCGCGACGAAAATTACTGTGTTCGCTCCGCTGCTGAGCTTTGCTCACGTGGGGAAAATGCAGTTTGTCCGCCGAGCTCAAAATCACGTTATCATTCTGATCAAGGACAGCCTGGTTCCCGTGCACTCACGCAGCTAGAGGCGGAATGCGCGTGAACACCATCGACGTTGTTTACGCTAAAGTTGCCCAACGAAAGTGACGCTTAAGGTCTGGTGTAGCATGACTAAATACAAAGCACACGGCTGGATGTGCCTAGTGTTCCTGCCCCGGAATGAGTATAAATTATGTTTTCCTCAAAGATTCTGATAAATTTGCTAGTACCGCCCGTGTTGTGTGCCTCCTCTCCGCGTGTTTTGTGTTTAGTCGCTCTACGCCGTAACCTTAACAAACAACTCACTAAACGAAAAGAAATCCTTCTGCAGAAGTGACGCCTCGTCGCACAGCGTTTGCCTCTGTAAGGCACGCATGTTGATGCCACTCAGGTATCGAGTCTGAATTGAAATAACGAACTGAACCATGATTCCTCTTTCCTGCCGTCGCAAAATAAGAGTCGACGCACTCGAGCGGCGAAGAAAAAAAGAGAGCGAGGCCTGCGCGGAACCCAGGACAGTGACAGCGTAAGCTGGAGGAGCTACCTTCTTAGAGGCCACTTTAAACCTTGAGGAAACTAGTGCAAGTAGAAGTGGTAGGTATCCCCTGCGCATAGCTATCATTTTGCTAAGTAGGGAAGTACCCACTACGCCATAATTACCAGTGCCTCCGTAATGTGTTCAGAGCTACAAAGCATGCAGCCGTGTTCTTTCGAATGATCCTCGAACTCGTTATGCAATCCATTTCTCTGCGTCGTGTAGTGGCGTATTACTATTTTTCCACGTAACATTACGTTGTTAATGAGATTCCTCGGCAGACGTTGTACCTGTTTAGGTCTTTTAGCGATGATTTTTCAACCACAGGCGTAGCTCAGTGGTAGAACGCTCGACTGCCCGCAGAGAGTGTGGGTTCGAATCCATGCAGAGGACAAGTTGGAATACTCCTCGGTCCTGGTTATCTTTTCTAAAATTTCCAGCGATAGTAGTTACGGACACCGCGGCGGCGGCGGACAACTACGGCGCAAAACGACCCTTGTTGTGATCTCTTAATATGTATGTGTATATAATCTATATATATATATATAGGCACTGTATGTTGACTTGCAATGAAGTGCCAGTGGGAGATTTCACTTGTGCGTAGTTGAACCATAAGGATTCGTAGCGTGCGCGTTAACTAAATTAATCCGAACTCGGCACGATCTACGATGAACCTCCGGAGCTTCGCCCACTCTCATCATTCACGCCGTGGATATGCTGTGGATTTTTTTTCAATTTTTTGAGTAGTATAGGCACTGTATGTTGACTTGCAATGAAGTGCCAGTGGGAGATTTCACTTGTGCCTAGTTGAACCATAAGGATTCGTAGCGTGCGCGTTACTAAATTAATCCGCACTCGGCACGATCTACGATGTACCTCCGGAGCTTCGCCCACTCATCATCATTCACTCCGTGGATATGCTGTGGTTTTTTTTTTAATTTTTTGAGTAGTATAGCACTGTATGTTGACTTGCAATGAAGTGCCAGTGGAGATTTCACTTGTGCGTAGTTGAACCATAAGGATTCGTAGCGTGCGCGTTAACTAAATTAATCCGGAACTCGGCACGATCTCCGATGAACCTCCGGAGCTTCGCCCACTCATCATCATTCACTCCGTGGATATGCTGTGGATTTTTTTTTAATTTTTTGATTAGCTAACAGCTTTGATGCGCCGCTGGCGCATCTGATAGGTCGGTGTTGCTCTTGGCACCCATGTGCTTCCTAAAGCCCTTATTTCAATGCTGCAGCGAGAGAACGTCAAAGAAAGTTGCGCGTTTCGGTAAGCGTTTCCTTACATATGGCACACCCACTATTATATTGATAGGAACGCGTTATTCACGACCGGACGCCATCTGCGCGCGCTATCTCCGCTCCATGTGCTTAGAAAGAACATGGCTGCCCAAGCGGGCTTTAAGCCCGCGTGGGCAGAGGTGCGGGAGAGGAGAGGTGCCGAAAGAGGAGGTAGTTCTCGCTATTTAAAAGAAGAGAAAGATCTGGGGACTTTGTTCGGCCCTCCTGCATATAAAATGTGCCCACAAAGCGTTAGCTACCGTCAAGAAAAGTTTCTATAAAACGGCTCTGAGTCCCCTGCCGTTGGTTATTCACGTCCCCACGTTCACCTTGCTCTGATGCTATTGGGTCATGAGCGCTGTGTTGTGGTGATGCTTGTAACAAAACGCTTCAGAGCTCTAAGAGAAAATTCCCAACTTTGTGTGTCGAAGAAAACTACTCGAAAGAAAGTTGTCGCATCGGAGGATCACTTCATTTCGTGAAGAGCACCTCGTGAGCTCACACTAGTTACAGCATTCTATGCGTGTCAGTGCGCGATAAAAAACTGGTGCTTCGACGGGGCGCCATAAGCTAACATAGAAAAATAAAGCATCGTTTTTAATACGCACGCGGCAGGAAGAACGGAGACATCTTAGGCGCTGGAACATCTGTACAGCCTCTGTTGCGCAGTAACGTATACACCATTGCGCATTATCGCCCGGAATATACAACTTATTCAGTCCTTCCAGCTACTAAGACGATGAAACTCACTTCGTCTGCCACGCATATGCCGAGCATACAAATGGATTTTGTTGTTTTGTTGGTTTTACGTCCCAAAACCAGCTCTGATTATAGAGACGGCCGTAGTGGAGGGCTCGGGAATTTCGACCACCTATAGGGGGTTCTTTTACGTGCACTAACATCGCACAGTACGAGCATACCAATGGAGGCATGTCATCTGAAGTAAAGGTTTTATTTCTTACTCCCCCATAGTACGCCCTGGATTCTGTTAAGCATAGTGGCGCATACAGACAGGTATCCAGACGAAAGGAGCTAAAATGCTCACGCCATCTTTTCGAAGTGCGCTTGCTGAACTCACTCTGATTACTATAACTTAGTGACCAAGTCCAAGCATGTTCACAGCTTGTTCCTGGCGGTTGCGGCGAGCGCGATCTCGCTTATTTGAGAAATTCGCGATCCGCTAAGCCACACTCGCTGTTTTTCTTTCGTCCATATGAAACGGCCATTACGCGCATATACATTGCCGTTCTCTGCTGCGCCTCGCTGTGAACACGCAGAGATATTTTTGCAAGATTAGTGGACCGCACAGTCACTTCGCTTT